>VZTH01017026.1:0-39076 GCA_013397815.1 Aleadryas rufinucha | reverse complement strand
TTTTTTTTTATTGTGGTTTCCTGAATGCTTCTGAAAATCAACTGACTGGACAACACAGCAAAAACTGCCTGAAGTCACACAGATTTTTTTGGAAAAGAATCAATTTAAAGCTGACAGAAATACATGCTCGTTATGGCCTTCTCCAAAACTGGATCTCTGTTTGACTTCTGCTTTCAGCAAGGATGATGTTGAACAAGGAACCAAAGCAAGACACAGATAGGAAATGGATATGGCTACCATGGGCGGAAGAATTCCCAATTCTTTGGGAATTAGTCTCAAAGAAACTAGGACACAATCAGGAATGGAAGTTCTCTGTATTAATAAACAGATTTTTAAAAAGCAATAGTGGTGAAAATAGAATTTTTTTTTTACACTTTACCAAAAGAACAAACTGCAATAGGGGCAAAATATTAGAGATTATGCAAGATTACTTGTGACAGCAACACTTTATGCTGACTGCAAAGTACTGCAGAAAGAACTACTGAGAACTGCAAATGAAGTTCAGTGTTAATAAAAAAAAAGAATAATGCACTACAGGCACTCATTTTCACCAAACACATGGGGTTAATGAGCCCCAAGTCAGTTATTGCCAATATCTTGTGCCTTTATAGAAAAGCAGCAGGAAACATCAGCTCAGTGGCAGTTCAGAAGTAAACCCAATATTAGAAACTGGAACAGCACACAGAGACAAACACACAAAAAAGACAATCATGTCACTATGATCTCCCATGTACCAACATCTTGAATATTGCACAAAGTCCTGGTCACCTTATCTCAAAGAGGATACAGAACAAGTGAAGGAAGTTAAAAAAGGTGATTTGAGATGGGAAAGGGCTTCTGTGTGAGAAGAAAGCAGCTAAGACTTGGCCTTTCAGCTTGGGAGAAAAACCAGCTAAAAGGGTCAGGTATGGAATAGTTTTAGAGATCATGAATGGTGTAAAAAAGTGAATGGACAAGGAACAGTGACTGTTTTACAACAGAACAATCATTAGGCAACAAATTTTAGACCAAATCACGCGTGCTTCTTTACATCATGTCTACTGAAGACATGGCATTCCTTGCCAAACACGGGAAGTAAAAGCAATTTTTAAATGGCATTTGATCAATTCATGGAAATCCATGTGCCACTTACTGGTAGGATACACTGAACTACAATTGTTCTACTCATTTTTACATATTGTTTCCTGAAAATACCTGCTGAAAGGCAGGAGGGAAGAGGGCCAACACCAGTATGGTGTAAGGGAGGAGAAGAAAAAAGGAAATGGATTGTCACAGGTAGACTTTGCCATCAAGCATGATGTTGGGTTAGTTACCTGGATAAAAGTGCAGTAAGAATGAAAAGAGGGACTGGATGATAAATAAAGGTGAAAGACCAAGAAACAGGGAACAAACGATGGCTTTGGAATGGAATTAAAACATTTTTCTTTAGGAAACCTTGTGTAAAACATTGATGTAAGTGAATGGAAATCCATTTAGGAAACTGGAAGACACTAAATCTGAATTATTATCGGAGAGTTCAGTGTTCATCAATGGAGAAACAGAAACACAAACAAGATCAATGGTTTACAGTTTGTTCAGCCCAGCAAACCAAGAAAGTGGGGGTGAAAACCACTTACAGGTAGTCAAGTGATAAAAGAGGAGGAGGGAAAACTACTCCAGAGGATCTTGAGGAAAAGCTTTGCAGGAGCAGCAATGGCAACAAATATTCCGAACTTTAGGACAGAACTTGCTCAATTTATGAGAAATTATATGCTGAGGTTGGCCTGAAAATGGTGAGGAACATTTACGATCCCTTTTAGATTAAAATCTGTCTCAAATGACAGCAAAGGGAAGTACAGCTGCAGAGAAGGTCAGTGGCATTATCGTCACTTTACAGGAAAGGGAAGTGAGTTTCCACACTCTGATTCTCCTCAAGGTCTTCCGAGGCAGTTTAAATCAAAAGGAGGACAGCAAGCAAGACTCCAGCCAGCATTTACAAACCCTGACACCAAAAAAATGCAAACAAATGAACAAAATCCATGCAGCTTATCTGTAGCACGGATGGATAGAAATGCAAGGTAAGTCTGAAAGCCTGACAGGACATCAAATGAAAACGTTAAAGTCATCACTGCACAACCATCACGACAAGCAGCTGTAGAGAATTGATGATACAGACTTGTCTGATAAGAAAATGTGACATCAGGTTTTTGGTATATTGCTCTATTTCTGTACCAGCTCCTAAAATACTTACAGAGCACATAATAAAACCCATCTGATTTCTCAGGGAGGGTGTGACAAGGGGTCACAGAGATGGAAGAATAATCTGCTCAGAGGATATGAAGTTACAGATCATTTAGATTTTTACCACCTACAGCAGGAAGGCAGTAATTACCTACATGCAACCAGAACCAACATAAATAACAGCAAAACAGTAATAGCAAAGCACTTCAAATAGCCAGCTCACACCAAAACAAGTGGTTTCAATATGCCTTAAATAACTGCTTCCTGGAATACGAGATTTCAGCAAAACCCATCTCAAATAGGATGCAAAATGGGCAGTTTCGACATACAACATCAAGGATATTTAAATCTGAGCCAACAGAGTGACACAACTCAGAATGTGCAACTGTTAGAGGTGGCTGGGAATCTCAGAAAGTCAAAAATAAATGTTCATTTGGAAAGTCCAGTAGCAACCTTGAGTGTCCTTAGAGCCACATATGTCTTACTAAGGACAAAACAAAGGGAAGAAAAGAAACAGTGTAATGACAACACTAAAAAGGTTTAGAGACCCTTCTGAAAATACCAATGGAAACCTGGAAAAGGAAACCAATGTAGTAATTCTGGTCTTTTAACCTTTACTCTTAACACTTACGTTTCACACCTTCTTTCTGAAACAGGCAGTGTGAAAGACCAGTAGACACGCTGATACAGTGAGGTAAATAATGTTGAGTAAAACAACTTTTGGAAGTGACAGTCATGAAAACGAACTGCTCATACTGTCAGAAATCTGAAAATTCAAAGTACATGTGTTCTCACCTTTACAGTACAGCTCACTGGTAATGAGCTTTACTGTGGTACAGGGCAAGGGATTGTGAACAGAAGCATGAAAGAGATACACAATAACCCAGCCAAGGTGCTGTAAGAGGGGAAGTAATAAATTCATAGGAAAATATCAACAAAACAGATGTTGCAGAAGGAGTTAATTATCTTTTCATGCACCTGAAACTAAGCACTTAGCCCAGGTTTCTGCCTGCTATCCAGTTTAACACCACAGAAGGTAATGGTGTCTCTGTGTTACAAAGAGCAGCTCGCTGCTGCTCTTGAATTCTACACTCCTATTGTTTGGATAAAAATAGCAGGGGTTTAAGGATTGGGGGGGAAAAAAAAGTTCATCAAGTTTAAAGACAACTACAAGGATCAGTACAACCCTCAACAGAGTTTTAAAATTTAAATCCACGCCATGGTCCATAATCTTGCAAAATAATTCCTGTAAGGAGGACACAGTCATGTAGGTAAATGTGTCTAAGAGAAGACCTGAAAACCCACTTTATCACTGGGATCACAGGTATCTTTCATAAGGGGAGAAAGAAAAAAACAAACAGAAAGCCTCTTCCGTCAGCCAAAAGAAGTTTAAAATGATGGAATGCACTTAACTCGGGAATGCACTTGAGTTAACCTTAAGAATTCAGGAAAGAACTATGTGCAGAGTATGCACAGCTTTGAAGACACCCAGCCAAAGTGCACCGGTCCAAGAGTATATTCCACGTTAGCAAGCACAAAGCTGCTGAACCAAGAACTGTGACAAGCAACGTGACTAATAGTTACACACCCTCATGTCCAGCCAGTTTTCCACCCCTTCATCCTCATCCCAGGGCATGACAACCGCAGCAGCCTCAGGGTCAGCGAACAACTCCAAGGTGAGGCTTCCACACACAAAAATATTTTGGAGCTCCCTTATTTCTGACATTCTTGGAAGTCTCTCCTTGGAGATTACACAGCCAAAGGCGGGAGGGGANGGGCCGGGGCGGTTCGTCTCTGCGGCAACGGCTGCGTCACCTCCGCGCCGCGCGCGGGGCGGGGCCCGCGCGGCTTTTCCCGCCCCTCGGCTCCCTCCGCCAGCGCGCGCCTCCCTCACGGCTTTTTCCGCGGATCGGCGCTGACGTTTTGAGCTAAAACGCCTCGGGTTTGGGTTGNCACCACAGAAGGTAATGGTGTCTCTGTGTTACAAAGAGCAGCTCGCTGCTGCTCTTGAATTCTACACTCCTATTGTTTGGATAAAAATAGCAGGGGTTTAAGGATTGGGGGGGAAAAAAAAGTTCATCAAGTTTAAAGACAACTACAAGGATCAGTACAACCCTCAACAGAGTTTTAAAATTTAAATCCACGCCATGGTCCATAATCTTGCAAAATAATTCCTGTAAGGAGGACACAGTCATGTAGGTAAATGTGTCTAAGAGAAGACCTGAAAACCCACTTTATCACAGGGATCACAGGTATCTTTCATAAGGGGAGAAAGAAAAAAACAAACAGAAAGCCTCTTCCGTCAGCCAAAAGAAGTTTAAAATGATGGAATGCACTTAACTCGGGAATGCACTTGAGTTAACCTTAAGAATTCAGGAAAGAACTATGTGCAGAGTATGCACAGCTTTGAAGACACCCAGCCAAAGTGCACCGGTCCAAGAGTATATTCCACGTTAGCAAGCACAAAGCTGCTGAACCAAGAACTGTGACAAGCAACGTGACTAATAGTTACACACCCTCATGTCCAGCCAGTTTTCCACCCCTTCATCCTCATCCCAGGGCATGACAACCGCAGCAGCCTCAGGGTCAGCGAACAACTCCAAGGTGAGGCTTCCACACACAAAAATATTTTGGAGCTCCCTTATTTCTGACATTCTTGGAAGTCTCTCCTTGGAGATTACACAGCCAAAGGCGGGAGGGGATCGAAACCGCGCTTGACACTTTGCTCTGTTACAACGAGCAAGACGCCCCTGCCTCCCTCAGACCTGCCATAGAAACCCCCGAGACCCAGCCGGCTCCCGGCTCCGGCTCGGCCCTCGGCACCCGGGCACCGGCAACACCCAGCCCGCACAGCCGGTGCGGGGCCAGCCGCCCGCGGAGGCCTTCGGGGCACCGGCCGGGCCCCGCGGAGCCGCAGAGGGGCCGAGCGGACCCGGNCCCTCCGCCAGCGCGCGCCTCCCTCACGGCTTTTTCCGCGGATCGGCGCTGACGTTTTGAGCTAAAACGCCTCGGGTTTGGGTTGGTTGGTGCTTTTTTTTTTTTTAAGGTTCTGTCAAGAGGTGTAAACCGCGCGGTGCTGTTTCAGCTTTAAGGCCGGGCTTCCCAGAGCAGTACCGCAGTCTTCTCAGCAGTGCCGCTGGCAAGGTCTCCTGGCGGGCCCTCGGGTTTTTCTGGATCAACTCATTTCAGACTGTAGCTGCTTCTTTAGGTTCTCTCAAGCGGAGTAAACTGCATGGTGTTACTTGTTTCAACTCGAAACCGAGGTTCCCAAGAAGTCTTCCTGCAGTGCTGCCAGAAGTCTCCCTCCTGCCACCAGCAGGTTCTCCTTAAATCACAGAATGGTTTGGGTTGGGAGAGACCCCAAAGGCCGTCTTGTTCCAACCCCCCACCATGGGCAGGAACACCTTCCACTATCCCAGGTTGTTCCAAGCCCTGTCCAACCCAACCTTGGGCACTTTCAGGGAGCCAGGGGCAGCCACAGTTTCTCTGGGCACCCTGTGCCAGGGCCTCAGCAACCTGACAGAGAAGAATTTCTTCCCAACAGCCAACCTAAATCTCCCCTCTTCCAGTCTGAACCCATTACTCCTTGTCCTATCACTAGAGTGCCTGATAAAGAGTCCCTTTCTGCCTTTTCTGTAGCTCCCTCAGATACTGGTAGATGCTGTGAGGTCTCCACACAACCTTCTCTTCTCCAGGCTGAACAGCCCCAAATTTCTCAGCCTGTCCCAATAGGGGAGGTGCTCCAATGTTGTTGTCAACTTCGTGGCCCCCCTCTTTTGGGAGGGTGGGGAGGGGGAATGACGAATGACCAGGGTATTAACACAAATAGCCAGGGGATAAGTCAGTGCTACAGTCAGATNTTCCTGCAGTGCTGCCGGAAGTCTCCCTCCTGCCACCAGCAGGTTCTCCTTAAATCACAGAATGGTTTGGGTTGGGAGAGACCCCAAAGGCCGTCTTGTTCCAACCCCCCACCATGGGCAGGAACACCTTCCACTATCCCAGGTTGTTCCAAGCCCTGTCCAACCCAACCTTGGGCACTTTCAGGGAGCCAGGGGCAGCCACAGTTTCTCTGGGCACCCTGTGCCAGGGCCTCAGCAACCTGACAGAGAAGAATTTCTTCCCAACAGCTAACCTAAATCTCTCCTCTTCCAGTCTGAACCCATTACTCCTTGTCCTATCACTACAGCGCCTGACAAAGAGTCCCTTTCTGCCTTTTCTGTAGCTCCCTCAGATACTGGTAGATGCTGTGAGGTCTCCACACAACCTTCTCTTCTCCAGGTTGAACAGCCCCAAATTTCTCAGCCTGTCCCAATAGGGGAGGTGCTCCAATGTTGTTGTCAACTTCGTGGCCCCCCTCTTTTGGGAGGGTGGGGAGGGGGAATGACGAATGACCAGGGTATTAACACAAATAGCCAGGGGATAAGTCAGTGCTACAGTCAGATAGGGTGAGTGGCTTCAGGTCATGGGCTTCACCCTGTCACTAGGTCATGATTTATGGCATTTTCAATGGTTGTCATTATTGGATTGGAAAAGTAAACCATCACAGATTTAGCATCACCAAGCTAAGGCATGGATAACCGAGATGTGCAGCTTTGCTGTTGAGACCTGCGTTCCCATCTAAGGCCACGTTGTTCATTTTTCACTATTTGACAGCAGTTCAGTGCATAGCTGAGCTCAATCCCATTCTCAACCTGCCACCTACAGGGTTCAGGGGTTTTTTCTCAGTGATTAAACTCGATTGGGGAAGAAAAATTTAATTGGCATTATTTATTAGCTCCTAACCTAGAGAAGAAAGAGTCAAGGAAATATTCAACCTGGGTCCTGCCCTTTGGCAGATGCCACCCTGTAAAGCATTCATGGTTCCACACTCTTGTTAGGAAGCAACCAATGCTTTTATGATGTTCACCCTCAGAAGGAAAACTAATGATTAACTTATTATCACTTTATTTTGAGATAGTACTGCAAGAAGAGTGCACATCACCTTACAAACACAGAGAAGATGACACAGGCCTGCCCCAAGGAGTTTACAATTTGACTTCGGCAAACGCTACAAAAAATTCTGTGGACAGGAAAAGGTGGGAGAGGTAATGCTGGCAGGTTAAGGAGTGGGTTTTCTGAAAGAGGGGATTGTCTCCAGAATAAAAAGTGGGTGACAAAGGGTCAGGCACGAGGAAGTGACAAACAGCAGTAGGATGACAACGTGGAGCACAGGACACCTGGTAAAAACAGATTGAGCAGAGACAGGCTGGCAGCACATGGAGGAAAACAAGGACCTGTGGGCTTTATAATTAACATGTAAGACTGCAGCTACATAACACATCATTGCTTCAGCTATTCCAGAGGAGATAACATTGTGAATTATAAATCAGAAGTGGCCTTTTTTTTTTTAATTTAAAAAAACCCCAAACCAGTCCGTTCCCATCAGGAATCTTACTGTAATACTATTTGCCATTATGAGCACTTTGCACTTCTAAACTGGGGTGTAGGGAATACCAAAAAGCTCTGCAGATGCAGAAAAAAAACTCAAAAGGGAAAAAAAGAGAGTAGCAAATATATGTAGTTTAAAGATTTCATTCCTTTTACCCTACAGTATCTGCTTTAAATTTTGTAGCATATTTTCCAAATTCATCAGCCTGTCAAGAGGGAAATCTCCTACTTGAAAACATTTTAGTGATTTACGGACTTAGTTAAAATCTCATTATCCTGCAATTTTCCTTTGTAGACAGAGCATGAAGAGGACAGGCTTTGCAGTGGGAGTTGAACATCTCAGTTGCTGTAGCAGCATCGCAGTTAAGTTGGTGTCTCAGCAAGATTTGCCCCTTTTTTTCCCCCAGACATCTGTGTCCAGTTTCATCTCAAGGATCCAGATATAGCTTGACTCAGTGACTGTCATAGTGTAAGTGTCCTATTAAACAGAGCAGCACAGATTTTCTCTGCTACTTCTGACATAGTGGCATTGCATTAGTGCTATAAAGGCTGTGTCAACAGGGCTTAGGTTCTGACAGATTAGTGAAAGCAAAAAGCTGTCACCCTCCCTTCCCCGCTTTCTGAATTTTTTTTTTTTCTTTTTTAATACAAATGCAGATTAAATGCATGTGAGAGGCTGTAGAGCCTGGGAGCAGTGTCTCCATAAGGTGAAATCACTTTACACAGCAACACCTTTGACTCTGAGGTACTCACAGATCAGGTTTCTGCTTCATTACATTCAGCTGGGGTTGCTTCCATGGAGGTCTTTCCCATGGCCACCCTCCCTGCACTTCCCATATGGATGAGGGTAAGGAAGTACAAAGGGCATAAAAAACCCCAAGTCCTACAAATACATCATTTAGGAATTATGAGAGCAGTTAAACACATTGACCTATATTTGAGTTACACAGACAAATGCATTATTGATGCAAACTGCTGTGACTCTCCAGTCTTTGGTAGCCCATTTATTTTTCCCACAAGGTGGCTCGTGCACACAGGGAGCGCACCAGGAATTGCCTTGGTCCTGCATCACTCGGCTGGGAAGCAGCAATGCTGTTTTCCACTCCAAATGTAGATAACCCACAATTCCATTTCCCTAAGCATCAAAGGACGAGGCAAACTGCCCCTGATCAACCACATGTGACAGGAGCACCCCGGCTGTGTTTCTGCACTGTGCAAGACAATGTTTAGAAGAGGCTGAAGGCAGAATATTGCCCTCCAAGGACCCCACTGCTGCAGGAGGTGCAGCTCTGAAGCAGTTATGCCACAATCAGTAGAGTGTTTGCACATATTTCATGCACATGGAGGTTTTGGATAGATAAATCTTAGATTGCTCTTGAAATTAGTTTGGTTCACAACTGTCAAAATAAATTTCACCCCATTAGATCAGACCAGCGTTTCATTTTAGCCCAGCATGTTTTCTCCAGCTTTGACCAATTCTTACGAGACAGAACATGCAGACAAGTATCCTTCCTTGGCATAACTTTCTTATTTACAGCAACTTAAAATCTCCCTGAGTTAGTGGATGCATCAGACCATTGTTTAACCAGCCTCTTTTAAAAAAAGAGTTGATACTTCTGTTCCCCACTAAATTCTCCTGCAAGGAATCCCAGAGTTTGACTTTTCATGGCCCGAGAACATGATCCCATTTGTCTGTTCAACCCTGAACAGCTAAAACTTCCCACCAGGGCATGAACTCTACTCCTCACAGCTGACCCAGCAGCTTCTAAACACCAGGGCACAGCAGCAGAGACATTAAGCACACACATCCACCACTTTATCAGATGAAACTGGATTTGAAGATACCCCTAATAAAGGGCAGGAACTGGGAACTGAAGCAGGGAGGTAGATGGCAGAAACAAAAGTGTGTTCTTTGAAGTATGTGCAGCTAAAGTAAAAGGCAGCAGCATCTCCACTTCATTAAAATATGCCACTATCTTTTCCACTATTTTGCTGAGACATTTGTAACAGGCATTTAAGTGACATAAGAGTGGAAGCAATCACATTCAATTCTGAAACTGAGGTGGAAGTAATGCTGGGTTAGCACACAAAACACACTCCAATTATGCTTTAGGACACAGACTATGGATGGAGGCTCACTCACCTGATACTTAATCTGTCATTGTCATGTCACAAATATCTCTGAGCAAGAGCAGGACTCTTCTCAAAACATTTAGAAGTATTGTAATATAAAATGCAAAAGCTGCAGAAAGCCCTCTGGCAATCTAGGCAGGCTGTACCACTGCTGGTGGGTCTCTGAACATGTACTTGAGACAAGACAGACAACCAGGAAAATTAATCAAAACTCTGCCTTCTTAATTATTGCTCAAAGAAAAGATGGAAAGGTCACTAAATCATCACCAAAACACAAAAAGTTCCAGAAGAGTACAGTGTTGACAGCAGGCAGTAAAGCTGTCTAGAAACAAACATTTAATAAAGGCAACACATAAAAAAAAAAAAAATCGCAAATGTGTAAAACCCTCAAGTGGCGAGTCCTGAAAGGAGTGATGAGCACTGAAAGGTGCCGCGGAGTGCAGCAGCAGCGGCCCCGCCCGCAGGAGCAGCGACTCGAGATGGCGCTGCCGGCCCGCGGAGCGCTGGCACCGCCACCAGCCAGGGACCCGCGGGGCTCCCGGCCCTGCTGCCGAGGCTCGGGCGCTCTTTAGCAAAGGTGAAGCCCTGCCCGGGCTGAGGTTCTGCCTCCTTCAAACCCCCAGCGAAGGAGTTAACACGCAGCTCCCAAGTAATTTCTCACAGGGAGGTCTCAGCACGGTGTTGTTTTCTAATGGCCAGTGAGCAACTCTTGTACTTTTCCAACCAGACAGAGAAGTTGAATGTCTGACCCCCTGCCAGGCTTTGCAGTAAAACACCACCACTAGGTCTTCATAGTTGTTTTATTTCTGCCCCAACCTTCCCGCAGCCACCAGCTCAGCCCAGTGCAGTCGGTGCCACGCACCCACCGGGGATGCTCGTCCTCACCCCTGCACGGTCCTGCTCCCAGCAGCTCCACTCGGTGAGTGCTTAACACAGGGCTACAGAGCCTGAGCTACCGACCTCAACAAGAAGGTTAAGGGCAGAAAAGTCTGCTTTAGACATGGAAAACCTCTATAAAAATAAGCAGGTTAAAAACTCCCTTATGTATTCCCTCCCTGGTGTGAACAGACCTGGGGCACAGTTACCCACACGTATTGCTCTGACAGTCAGCTTCACCATACAATCAATCACCAGGTGCTCTGTCCAGACAGAGCATCGACATTGTAGAAGGCTCCTAGAACAGCCAAACTGGCAGCATTTTGGTCAGTCACAGTAACCTGGTGTTCAGCAGCTTGGTGACCATTATCATAGCAAGGTAAATAAGCTATGGCTAAAGGAACAATGACATCACCACATCACCCTGCCATATGTCCAACAGGATCCAGTTACCAGACACAAAGGAGTGTTCTGCACTCTTGGTTCTTTTCACCAGCAGGTCAGCTCAGGGCACGTGAACACCAAGGTATCTGAAGCCCCAGAACTCAGCTTCAAGAAGCTTCTCCACTTTACTGAATACACATTGCTGCTCCCCTCCCAGGGTCATGTCGGAGGGAAGAAGAGGCAAAAGGCAACAAGTCTCAAAGCACTTCATCGGTAAACAAGATCCAGTTCTTATCTCAGAGGCTCCAGGACTGCAGACAGTTTCAAACACGTACAGGTGGGTTTGTGAACCGGGAAGAAGAGGAATTCCAGGCCTCTGAAGGCTTGGTTCTAGGACCAGCAGTCCACTATAGGCTCTTCATTTCAGTGTGGAAGGCAGATCCATTGCTCACAGTCTGTGTCATTTGCAGTAATAAAAGGTTTGGGAGCTGTCAGTGCTAGCAGCCAACATTTAGCAATACACTGAAGCTGTGCTCATACACATGGGAACAAAAACCCCTTCCCTGCCTTAGAAAACAGGGATATGTCTGGAGAGACAGTAAAACCACTGGCTCCAGCTACACATCAAGCAGAAAGACCACTAGAAAGCCTTGGGGAGTGAGGAGAGTGCAGCTTGCATCCGAGACTGTGTCAGCCAAGGGTGGGGGAAGAGGGGGAGAAAACAGACTTCAGTGTGTTACATCTGCAAACTCAAATTGTGGCCTGTCTTCCCTCTTCCCCCATCCCTCTATTCGTTCTCTCCCCAGTTTCCTATGCAAACTCTCTGCTGCTGGAGAGCGTGATCAGGGGATAATTAAGACACAATATCTGTGTGGCCTTTATAAAAAGGAAAAGTGTCCTGTGTTTTGGAGTGAGGAGGGGGAAGTCTCCTCCTGCCATATATCTGAGGAAATCTCAGTCATGATGTCCAGCCCCCACTCCAGTGATGAGCAAAGACTGGCAGAGCCAGGGGAGAAAAGTCCTGGCTTAGACCACAGGTAGAACCCACGGATGTGGTAGGAACCTGTACAGGGGAGGTTGTACGTGAAGCACCAGTTTAAACAAAGGCTTCCTCAGTGGGAGTGCCATTGATTTTGAAGAAAAGTTTGGCATCTTCCATCTTCTGCTTTTTTTCTCTCTCTAGCCTGCGCCTGTAGCAGACCAGGTAGATTGGGAGGCAGAAACCCAGGAGGCTCATGCCAAGCAAGCCAACATTCACCTGCGGGAGGAAAGCAAACCAAAATTAGGCTGGTTAGGGGAAGACAACAACCCAGTCACGCATGCAGCAGTGTCAGAGCCCAGCCCACATCACCCAGCTGTGGGCAAACCAGGAGACGCCCTGCTCCGAGTGCTGGCAACAGCTCCCACTGTTTTGATATTTACTCTCCCGTGCCCAGAGCACCTTGTGTGTACAAGCTAAATGCTGCAAGAGTTTTTCCCTCTGGATTGTGGCTGTGGGAGTCCTGTTCCACAGAACAGGCAGGGCTGTTGGAGCTGCAGGTCTTTCACATCAAGTTTGCTGATTGAAGAGCAACAGGCGTGGGCATGTGTAGCCTAGAGACCAAAATTCTCCCCAAGACCACCCATGTCATGATTCTATTGAGCTGCTCAGACTCTCAGCAAGACACCACATTAGCCCTGCCCTCAACAGCCATTTGGCTTTTTGGACATTAGCATGAGCAATCCAAAATTTACTGGCAATTGGAGCTCATAGCTCTCAAGTGCCAGAGTGTTTTTCCTGAATTTTGAGGTCTGCTCACGCTCACCCATTTTAACCTGACAGATTCTGACTCACCACATAAACTGTTAATGGAAAGCATTCCCTTCCTCCCTTTCCATACACCATAAGGGTTACTGGCTTTCCTGCCCAGGGAGTCATTACTCACACAGGGAAAGGTCTCCTGGACAGCACCAGGGTAACAGCAGACTGAGGGACATGTAAAATTACAGCTGTTTTTAACCTTGGTCCATGCAAAGGAGTCCTTTTTTTCCCCCCCAGGAAATGAGCCAAAAATCATCTTAACCACGAAGCTCCCACATTAAAACTGAGAAGAACTTGCCCAGAGGGGGTCTCCTTTCAAAGGTCCCGTCAGTGCCATGAAGAGAGGCTGCTGCAGAAGGGCAAAGAGGGCACTGATCAACGACTGCAGCCCTGTCAAGCTGCCAAACTGAGTCGAGGGGTATCTGTCAACAAAGAAAGCAACAGCGTTATTATGTGTCACCTTGACTGTTCACATCACCCAGGTCAGATTACATTCCCAGGCCAATAACAACAGAGACCAACGTGAGAGCACAGCCCCAAGACAGGCATGAGGTGCAGAACTCCCTCCTGCAGTGTAACTGCCCCTTTTTGTAGGGTATTTACCTACACCCTGTGGTGTGCATGGTGCTCTTGAGAGCAGAATGGTGCTGGTGTCACAGCCAGAGCCTTCTTCTCCAGACTACTCTCATGCTGGGCTCTCAAACTTTAGTAATATCAGATCCAGCACTTGTTTTGTTTTTCAGCTCTACTGTGGGCAGGTGGAAGTGTTTATACAACTCCTGTTTCTATTGCACAGGGAGCAGAGTGTTGATATGTACAAGTTAAAAGCAGGGCTTCTTTATCCAGATGACAACACTTGTGGCTGAGCAATCATTTTCATCTGGTCATAACAATTTGCTCCCTTTGGAAGTGAGTGAAACCTGCACAACAGGTTAGTGTTTTCCTTCTTAGAGGACAAGTCTGATCCTATGTCAAACTAAACAACACTGTTGACTGGCAAGTGCTGGGTATCAGATAATATTAATGGAAAAATAAATTTCAGGAATCATCTAACATCTTTCTCTTTCCATGACTGAGCAGTGTTTAAAAATGGTCAGGTTAAACTAAACTTGGAAAGAAAGAAGCAAATCAAAACCTTCAAATATTCAAAGAAGTCACACTGGAAGCAAAAATACCTCAACTCCAGGAAGTTCCAGAGAGTTGCAATGGCCACACAGGATTACTTTACAAGTAAGGTGATATGTACAGCAACATACATTTATTTACCTTGCCCAAGACAAAAATATTTTGCTTCTGGCTGCCAGGGAACCAAAAGTTTATGCATTTCTGAAGCAGAGTCTTAGATGTGTTTTCTAGTCTGGATTCCCCAGACACTGGGATCTAAACCTTTGACAGAAGGGCTCTGTGGAGTTGTGGAGTCTCCATCCATGGAGATATTCAAAACACAATCAGCTGCACTCCTGGACAACCTCTCTAGCTGACCTTGGTCTCCAGAGGTCCCTTCCCATTTCAACAAATCTCTGATTCCCTGAAAGAGAACAGCTCCTCTTTGTTCCTCTGTCCAACCTCTCAGGACTGAGGGACAGATCTGTTTCCAAAGCCAAAAACATTGCTTAATGAGGAAGAGAGTACTTAGATTCAGCTATTGATAATTTGCTAAGTTGGAAACAGGATGGATGATCTGTCCTGGGAAAGGGAGGAGGCATCACTAATGGTATCTTGAGCAATGTTTCACCAATGTCAACTTCAGAGGAGAGCAGCAGCAATGTTTTCAGTCACATTAATGTTTTACCTGGGCACATGCACACATCTGCTCATTACAAGACAAAAAAAGCCTTGAGTTTTTACTATATAACCTTAGTGTCAATAGTTTAGTCTCACGTGAGGCCCACACATAGCTGTGCCTGTCTCTGTTGCTAAACAAGGAAAGAACCAGCTGGGACTTCAGTCCAGCTATTGTCATGTCTAGAAGTGACTGAGGAAACAAATTGCATCATTTTTCCCCTCTGACCATGAAGAGCTCATTCCTGATGTCCCTCTCCCCTGGACAGCCCATCATCCCAAACCAGTTTATCTGGCCAGCCACATTTTATAGGTAACCAGAGACTTACACAGCTGCATAGAGGCCTCCCACAGCTGAGTGGATGAACCCTCTCACAATTGTGTGCAAAATGAAGGACAGAATCTGAAAAGAGAAGCAGAAAAATGTCACATCCTAGACACCCACCCAGGTGTGCCAGACCCCAACACCAACCACTCCTAAAAGCTGCTCTTTCTAGGCAGGATTGGGAAACCCAAAACCAAAACCTGAAATATCAGCACGAGGGAAGAAATTTGTACTTGTCTCCAGGCACTGCTTTTCCTTACTTTGCACACACACAACACCTCTGTCATTTGTAGGTGGCACTGCTGCAAGGACGTGTCCCCAGCAACCCGAGGCCAGGATCACAATGCTTTTCCACAGCCACCAATTTGGTTAATTTTCCACAAGTTATTGCGGACAACACTCGAGTGTGAGCAAACTGCAGCTGTTTGCCTACATCATCAAGGCCTGTTTAAGTATAGCACAAAATCACTAAACTCCTCTGCCAAAACCAGGTGGTGCCACAGAATAAATATTTTAACAGGTTTATAATCCCACAGGTACCACTGGGCAGAGCATTTGACGCAGGAATAACCTGCTGTACACATCACCGTGTTATGCTTCTTGCAGCAAGTTTTTCCAACCTTCAGCAGCTTCAATCAAGCCCAGTTTAAAAGTAAAAGTACAGGCACTGCTGAGAGGATCTTGGTGGGCAAGAATTTGTTGTCACACAGCCCAGCTGCAGAAACTTCTAAGTGCAAATAAAATCTGTATCGACTGGCATTTTAACTTCAGCTGCTTGTTCAGGTTCTCCCAAGAGATCTAAACTGCACAGTGTTATTTGTTTCAGCTCTGAAAGTGGGGCTTCCAAAGCAGGATGGAAGTTTCCCAGCAGTGCCAGTCCCAGCCCTCCTGCCACCACCAGCAGGTTCTCCTGGCACTGTCCTGTCATTCTGCCAGCACCCCCACCCACTTCACCTACTCACCTGCAACGGTAGATTAGGAATAAGACAGGTGATTCCAAATCCAACCAGCAGGAAGTTTGTGAATACAAAGGCATTGGTGGCGTTGGTGATTTTCTGGATCTGACGGTCACGCTTTTTCTTTTTCTTGTCACCTCTGGAAGGACAGCAAAACCTGTGTTACAAACACACTTCCAGCAGCTGCTGGAACTCACAGCAACGTTCTCCACATATCACATCAACTCTATCTACACCAGTTTGGCTACAGGTCTGCCTATGGAGGTGCTGGGATCTCCACCAGTGCAAGCTGAGGAACATCTGGGTAATTATTTCAGTGCTGTTACTCTTACTCTTAGGCTAGGAGGGAAGTCTGAGCCTCTCCTGCTACAACTTAAATTTGCTCTTCTTGACTGATCTGAGAGGACATGGAAGATAGTCTGCTCCTTTCCTCTGCAATAATCAAGTCTTCCTTCAGGCTTTCTTTTCTATACTGAAGAGCCAATATTCTTTCCAGTCTTTGATCCCACAACACACAAGGCAGAGCAGAGGGGGCCTGCCAGGTGGCTGCATGTCCCGTGTGGGGCACACTACGCACTGCTCAGCGTTGCTCTCCTCATTCTCTTCCGAGCCATCATCACACTCTTTCATTCTCCAGTCCATGATGCACCCGATCACAGGCGCTGTCAGCAGGCACAGCAGCTGCAGGACCCCAAAAATGGAAGTGTAGAGAGCCACTGCAGGGGAAAAAAAAAAAAATTAAAAATAGTTGTCAGTCCAAGCAGCAGAAAAAAAGGTAACAAAAAAGGCTGCTCTTCCCCATTGATCACATCACTAAAAGCCCAGAGCAAATACACTGATGGATGTAGGAGCTGGGACATCAAAGCCCCACTCCATCCTTCAGCCCTCCAGACATCAGAGTGGACATACTGGGCCCACTTCCTTCAGCCATTCTGATCCTGCACTGGAATTCTCTGGGCAGCAGCAGGTAGGGCTCCAAAAACGGGGACACGGCACCTGCTTAGTGCCAGCGAGGTTTATTCTGGGCAGGACCAGCATGAAAAGTTTTTATAAGCTTTATGTGCTGTTGCACAGCCAGACCTGCTTTAGTCATCTCCTCTCCTGCCTTGCTGGGAGCTGCAGCTCCAGCTTCTCCAGCTGGGATGCTCCATCGAGGACAATCAGGCTGGGAAGGTGAGGACTAACCCAGTTTGTGCTGAATGGGCAAGTTTGGAAGCAGGGGGAAGGGAGATTAACATCAAAAAACCACAGCATTTGTGAGCAATTGTAAAAAAGCTCAAAGTGATGAAAAATTCGTGCTAATGATGAGAGAAGCGTCTCCATGGCCTGCTGAGGGAAAGCTGATGCCAGCAGACTCAGAAGAAATTGTCGCCCCCTGTTACTGAGCAGTTCCCCCACCCTGCAAGGCTTTTTTCCACTTCCTCTCGGCAGCCCACGTGAGGCTTGAGGCACCACACAGAAGGGCTGGTGAGTCATGGTGTGCCACAGCTCTGAAATAAGGATGTACTTCTGAAACTGCCCATCTCAGCACAGAGCACAAGGTACAGCCCTGTAAGCGAAACAGCTCCAATTCTCATGTCCCTCCCAAGGCATTTTTAAGTCCAGCCAAAGCAGTACAGCCAGGATTTTCACCAAAATCCACCTGGTAATGGAGAGAACGTTCCCAACAAGCCTCTGTCCCCTATACAGTGGCAGCAAACCCCAGCAGGGCTGCCCTGCTGTGCCCAAGCGTGGCACCTGATGATCTTTTCCTGGCTCCAGCTGCTGGCAAAGGAGATGAGAGGAACTTCCAGCCCCAACCTCCAAACTCACATTCATGCCCCCGTTCCTCCCACAAAGGCAAGCCCTGAGGTGACCCCACATCCCCTCTCATTATAGCAACTGCTGCAGCCAAGAGAAACAGGTGGCATCGCTCTCTATGAACACTGCAGGGGCTGATTTACTGTTGTCTGGTTATTTTTTAATAGAGGGTAAGAAGCAAGCCACGCTGTGGTGTTTTGCTTCTTTATGTTATCCTGAACACTTAATCTTGGGCTCTGAACAGCAAGGGCAGAGGCCAGCTTGAATTAGGGAGTGAAATTTATGGGGTCAGCAAGAGAAGAGGAGGGAAGACAGTAGCTGCTACACAACAGGGCCCCCTCAGCTTATCTGTCATCTTAAAAAACATTCTTTCCTGAGGAGAAAAAGCAAGAATATCTAGAAAAGGAAGCACATATGGGCACAAGCCTTTACAGTCACTGTTCTAGATGCTTTTCCCTCAAAATTACCCTGAGCAAGCACCTCACACAGCTGAGTTTTCCAGCCCAGATTCTCCCCAAGGTCTCCCAGTATCACCACATTTGAAAGCAAGGTGACAACTTATGAAAGATGCAGACAAATTTCAGGTTCTAGGCATAACAGGTCTACTTTCTCCTGCCTTCCCACACCACCACTACACAGTCATTTACAGAATGAACCCTTAAGCTTCTTCCTCATCTTTGGGGGGGTTTCAGCAGATAAGTAGCCACAGGCTGACTGCTCTCTCCACCTTTTGGTCTCCTGACAGGTCTAAGTCACCAAAACCTGCACAGAAAGAACTTTCAAGGACACTGCAATTAAAGACTTCACTACTTATCTGCGTGATTTTCCCCACATCCTTCTCTCCTGTTCTGCTCCCGGGAATATTTAACTTTTCTTTGACCACAACACCTGCAGGGTTTGACTCAACTCTCCTCTTCCCTTGCTCAGAGCTCCCGAGGGCAGCTGCAGGTGGAGGGAACCCTCTGAGCAAATCCCTCCCGAGAGAATAAATGCAGGAAGAACGAGGAATGCAAGGGAGCAGCATCCCAAGGGAGCAGCATCCCACGGGAGCAGCATCCCATCCTGTCCTGATGCACACACAGATTACATTTCTAGAGAGCTGCACGTGCCTTGGAACTGCTCTTGCAGCAGAGCCTGACACTGCTGAGACCAGACAATACCACTGTTTTGCTGATGCCATGGAAACACCAAGACAGCGACTGCACTGCAATCAGCCCAGGCTACATTCAGGGGGAGGAAGGGAAAAAAATAGGAAGAAATCTTAAAGGTGGCACAGAAAAATTGCAGTATACTCAAGGGGAACAATCCCTGTTTTGGCAAGGAAGCTTGATCTAAGCAGAACTGGCAGCTTATATAGTTAATATTAATTCTGAAATTCCAAGGAGGGGAGGAGAAAGAAAGAAATGAAAATTAAATGAGTATAGCAAGCCAGGGTAAAAATAAATAAATGATAATAATTTTTTAAAAAGCAGTGTCAGAGTTACAAGGTAAGCAGAAAAGGAAGCAGTGTTGGGAAAGGCAGGCAGTGTGAAGTTTGTATTGTTTTGCTGTTTAATGTCTAAGCTGGCTCCTGAGCCAGGAGATAAAGAGCTGAATGCTGCAGGCTGTCAGAGGCTCAAGAAACAAAGCAATTCAGGGAATGCCAGGGCACTTGGAGTTTCCTGCGTTTCCTTCCCTCCCCCAGAGCTCACTCCTGTTTTCAGAGGAGTGCCTCTTGATTTATCAGCTTCATGCAATCCAGATTTAACAAGTTCAAACTGGATCTTACTACAAAGGAGAAAAACAAAACAAAAAAAAAAAAGGCTAAGTCCTGTTTTGCAATCCTGGGTATTTTCACCAATAAACTAATGTACTCTTTCCTGTTTGCTCCATGAACTTCACCAGAACTATAAATGCAGAGAGTCCAGTGCAAGAAGCACCCCTGAGCCTCCCCAGCACCCACCAAGCTGCACAAAAACCCAGCTCTGACTTCACTTCTCCCGCCCCCGGGTGCTGGGCTGAGGCACCGAGTCCAACCATTACTCATGAGAGTCAGCTGCTCTGCATTCTCTGCTTGCTTAGGATAAGTTAAGCAAATACCTGATGAAATAGGTTTTCCAGTTAAAATAAAAATTATCACAGTCCACCCCAAGAGGCTGCTTGTAACAACCTCTGTGGGGGAATAACATGGGGTAGGCATTTGACAGACCCGGGGCTAAAATTAGCTTGACATTCAAGTGTCTGCCTCGCTGCCCCTCGGTGCTGGGCAGCTTCCAGCCCTTCCCTGGACCCTCCCAGCAGCTGTCAGTGCACTTGGACACCACAGATTGCCCTACACAGTGTATCTGCTGAGTAATCAGGTGCTCAGCCTTCACTGACCGAGTCTGGGCCAGCTCCCAGCCCCAAGGAAGCAGGTGAAGGTCCTCAGAGGTTCCCCTACCTTGACTTTCATCTCCAGACAGAAACTCAAGGATGGTGTTCATGGCTCCCATGTAGAAGATGAGCCTGAGCTGAGTGACACACATGGTGATAAGGCTGAGCAACAGGATGGGACTGAAGACACTCTTCATGAAGGAGGGAGTAGCTGCAGAAGGAATGACAGAGTCTCTGAAGAAGGCAGTACACCTTAGTAAACATTTACAATTCCACCTCTGGCATAGTAGGTCCTCTCCTGCCTAGAAGTGCCAGTGGCAGCTCCAAGCAGTTCATCTGGTGCCTGACAAACTCCCATAACCAACAGCTGCAGATGCTTGGAGTTTGGCTACCAGTGACTGGGGCAAGGAAGCAGGAAGGACGACTCGCCTGATTCAGTGGATTAGGACAAAAAGAAGCCTCAAACCATTTGCTTTTGCCATGACCATCAAGGCCAGGTTGGATGGGGCTTTGAGCAACCTGCTCTGGTGGAAGGGGGTGGAATGAAATGATCTTTAAGGTCCCTTCCACGTCAAACCATTCTGTGATGCCCCTGAGTGAAGAAGGCTTGGCCATGATGGCAACAATCGACCTAAGAGCCAGCAGTGACCACCTGCCCTGTCCCCCTGCAGCCACACCAGCTCCCATGTGTCGTCCCCACCGCTGGCTACACCACTGGTATTCAGGCAAGGATGCAAGGACAGGATTCCTTATATAACTCAACTGGTATTCCAGTGCTGGTGGCTGGCACCAGGCCCTGGCACCACCTGGAGCACGTATTGCTCCCTCACAAACAGGTCTGGGGCAGAGCAGGGAGGCCAACAGGCCTGTGCCAGCACAAGCACCCCTGGGGCACCCACAGAACCACACCTGCAGTGTCAGGCTGGCACTTCACTTCCAGGTCCACCGTAGACAGACAGAGCTTGTTGTTCTCCTGCAAAGCTGCCGGCTCCTTGGGGCCCTTCATGGAGCTCCCCACGCTGAGGCGGCGCCCCACGGTCGTCACTTGCTTGTAGAACTGCTTCCCCGTGATTTTGTGGTCAAATCCCAGCCAGCTGAACTTTATTTTCACCCTGTTGGGTTGCAAAGAGCGTGAGAGCTGCAACACAGGGTGAGGAATCAGAGGCAGCAACGTTGCAGAGGAGTCAGGAAGGCTGTTTGTGGATTTAAGGCGCTGGTTTCCATCTACAAACCCACAAATGGTTTCCATCCAGAGCACACTGAGATACTTTCCCTGGGCCAACTTGGCACAAATCAATACAAAAACACTTGTGACCAGGAACAGATCATTTTTCCTTCGTAATTCCCACAGTTTGGGGAGTTCCACTTTCCACAGGTATTCACATGCTAATGGCAGGCAGAAATCCTCAGCCTAAGAGGTGGCAGCAATAAACAACATGCAAGGGGTTCCCTGTCTACTCCTCCAAATTCTTTGTGCCAGCTCTTCCTGGAGGATTAGGAATGGGATTAGCCCTGGAGACTTACGAGTAGTCCATGTCTTCTGGTCCTGGGAAAGGCTCCAGGGGCCAGTTGAAGAAGCAGTTGAGGAAAACGAGTCCTGCACAGCTTGCCCAGACAAGCAGAATAAGGATGAAGGAGACCCCAAAGTCATAGATAACCTGGAAATCACAAGGGAATGTGGTTTTGGCTACAGGAGCAGAAAGATGCTTCGATATTCTTGGAACGAGGTCCAAGAGGAACTGGGAAAGAATGTGATGATACACTTAAAATGGGTTAAACTCAAGTGGTAACAAAAACCAATCTTGTCACAAGGACTTTCTTGGAAAACCAGCAGGAACTTCCCTGCACACCTGAGACTGCAATGAAACATCCCTGGTTCAGAACCAGGTGATCTATCCAGGCAGCCCAGGTGACCATCTCTTGTGCCTTCAGTGCCATTTGCCAGCAATAAATAATGTTCAAAGCCAACCACTGGTGACAATCACACAGATAAAATATACATGCATATTAAAAAAAATTTTATATATATATAGATATATATATACACACATATATACACACTCCTTAGAGATTAACAAAGCAATCTTTTCTAAAAAAGATGTTTAGTTTTTCACTTCTACTTGGCACTTGTAAAATTTTCTATCTGCTGCATTCTTGAGGCAGTCACTTGGGAAGTCTTTAATACAGACAGGAACCGAATCTTGCAAATGCACATCTCTAAAAAAGTGCCTCAGCAAATAGTCCCTCTTTCCTGCCATATTATTGCTAAACGGGGCAAGACGCCAGCACAACACCACCAGTCACGAGCCTTGATCCCATGGCCTCACCTTGATTCCTGGAAAAGTCACAGCAGAGGAAGCATAGGAGCCAATCATCAGAGCAATGAACGTGGAACGAAGGTCACCAAACATGTTGGGCAGCTGGGGAGAGAGAAAATTCAGTTGAAACAGGTTGCTGCCGAGGGAACGGGGCTTTCTCGAGAAGATATTGGCATTTAGGATTAATGCCCCTGGACACCGGAATGTGAAGCAGCCAGTTTTACTCAGGCATGACTTAGCTCTTCAAGATATCACTCTGCAGGTTGCACTGGTGTCTCCAGAGACAGGGAATGCCTACAATCCCAGATTTATGTGCTTACTGACGCTGCTTCTTGCCAGACTGACAGCATATTTTGCATTGGTCACCTTTAGCACAGGAGCATTTGTCTTTAAGAGTTCCTTACCCCAAACCTGCAGCCACCACTTTTCCTCTCCCACAAACATGTGCCCAAATTCTCTGTTTATCACCCTCTTTTTAGTCAAGGGTTGTTAGTCTTTAACACACCCTGCAACACCCTGAGCTGCCAGCTTTGTTTATGCACCTTGGGTCAGCACCCAAATCTTTTGCAGCAGACCAGAAAGTTCCTGTTATAACAAGAAGGAACGGAGGCAGGCACGAACGGTGCTGCTGTTTGCATTTCCATTTCTAGCCATCTCCACGGCTCCTTCTGTGGCAGCAGACTCTCTCTGCTGATCATTTCTGCATCACTGGGATGGCTCAGATGCCTCAGCACGCTATCCCAGAGCTAGGTGCAGGGAAGGAGTCACAAACACCAGATATCCGAGGATTTATTGCTCAGCACAGCTACTGAGCTCTGCTGCAAGCAACACCTGGCACTGCTATCCCTGCCACCCACCCCACTTCACTGCCTGGGCTCCCATCAGGTGTGCTGGCACTGCTGAGAGCAGACCAGGCTGGTTCTGCAAGGATCTGTTGGGAAAGCAAAGCTCCCAGCAGGGACAGCCAGCAGCAGTTCACAGCAGCCACTTCTGCCACCTGAACAGCAAAATCACTCCCAGGATAGCTCACCGGGCCCTGCTTCCACTCAAGATCCAAAAGCAGAGTGGGACAGGCAGAAATAGCTGCGAGACCTTCCTGCTCTCCTCGGATAGGAGGAACTCCCTATTTTCCTAAACAACCAGAAGTGACCAAGGTCCCATCACTCCCTAATGCTGGCCTGGAGACTGGAAATTACAGGGAGAAGCTCTGAAGTTGTTGTCAGGCTGTGGAGAGCTCGGCTGATACCTCCTGAAGCTGGACAGCGGGCAGAGATTCTGCTGCAGGCTGGCAGACTTCCCTCCCACCTCCTGTTTTTTGGGTCACTCACTCCCCAAATTCACTTGAGCATCACTACCACGTCAGCCTCAGAGGGCCTCAAAGCAGGACACTGCAGATGCCTTCTAGGACTGAAAGCACAACGAGCCCTTCATCTGTGCAAAGAGGCTGCTGAACAAAACGATTCAGAGAACATCAGCCCGAGCCTGAATGCTGCCATCACAGTGCCCTCGCACTGCTGAAAAACAAATCCATCTTTCCCAGGAGTAGCAGAGAAGGCAAAGCAAATCTGGCTCGTGTCACGGCGTGTTTACAAGGCGAGTATTCCTGTGCAGGAGCACTCCGGGACCCATCTGGCTGTTTATCATCCCTGTGCCTCACTGCAGAGCTTCCTATGCAGAGCTGGCTCCAGGTCCTCACATAACCCCGGGGGCTGGGGAGCAGCAGGAATGATGTGCTGAGCCTGATGCTGCCCATGAACCCCACAGGAGGAGGAGGAGGAGGCGGCTGCACTGCTCTGCGGAGCATCCCCACACCCATCGCCGATCCCCGCATGCGGGAGAGCTGCCAGCAGGCTGCTCCTGCAGACAGGAAACGGCAAAAGGATCCAAAGGTCTGTTACCAGGCGCTGAAAAATCTCCTCTTGGAAGCAGCGGCCTAAATTTACACACTCGCAGAAAGCAGCATCTGCGGAGTGGAATATCTGAGGGTTGCAAAAAAAAAAGGCTAGTCACTGTCACCAGGCTGGGTGTTTGCTTCATCCCAAACACCCCAAACCTAAAATAATGTCCAGAAATTACAACAAAACTGCTGCTCCTGCTGGGGAGCTCAGGGCAGGGCAAGAGCTGCACAAACACAGCTGCTTCTTGGCTCGGGCTGGTTTTCCCCAGAGATCCAGAGTCCACAAAAAGCCTTTTTCATACAGCAGGCAAGCAATTTCCAGGTGGATCCTTCTGCTCTGAGGGCTACTGGAGACACAGAACAGGCAGCCATGACCAGGAGAACCCAAGGCTGCTTCTGCCTTGATTGGGACTGAAGTCCTAGAAAGGCTAAAGATTTCCTAAAATCCAATTTGGCACCAAGAAAGGAGATGGATTTAAAAAATTGGACAGAAGAGATTTAATGTCTTATCCAGCCCAATCAAAGCAGAAACTGCAAACACTGAGAGCTTGGAAGGAAGAGAAATATGGGACTACAGAGAGGGGCAGAGGGGAGATGAAGAGGGAAAAAGCCCCTTCGAGACTGAAAATCTCTCAGAGACTGTGCCAACACTGGCAGTGCCTGTGCAGGTCTCATCTAAAGACCAGCTACAAAAATAACATGCAATATTTACCAAGTCGTTTTTCATGCTGTCTTTATAGTAGCAAGCATTGGAAAAAATGAACCACAGAGAGGGGAAGGAAAAAAACCAACAAAAAACACAAGCCACGGAGCAAGTGAGCTCTGTTTTTCTGCCACCAAAAAGGATCTAATCCTCATTCTGATCTCATCCCCGCAGGCCAGAAGTGACTCCTCCACTAACTTCTGCCCATTCTGGTATGACAGCTCCAATTCTGCAAGACCTATGACGACAGAAACTCTTAAGCCTCTTGTTTAAAGGTCACTAATACTCAATGTACTATTAACTTTATGCCCTGTCACAAAGACACTCAGTGAATGTCGCCACACGTAACTGTTTTTTACTGGAGTCCTTTATTGCAGGTCTGTAATCCTAAACTGATAAATCATTTCCTCTTGCAGATTTTTTTCTCATCTGCCCTACAGTGAGTTTAAAATAATTTATATTGTTTTCCAGCTTGTCCCTGGAGACATTCTATATAAAGAAGATACCATAGCATTGCTACCAAACCCTGTTTCCCTCCTCTTGCAAGGACTATTTGAAAGAACAGTGGAAAAAAATGAAGGCATTGAGAACTAGACTACTGAAAAATGGTATTTTTGTTCAATTAAACTTTGTTTTCCCTATTGGGGGTGTATTTGGAAGTTACACAGACACTAAAAATATGTTCTCCAGGAAAGCCTCAAAATTCCCCCTTTGCCCAAAGCATATGGAAGCTCCTGTTCCCATTCTCCAACAAACAAAAGCTCACAGAGCCCTAAGTTTTCCTAATATTTCCAAGCAAAGAAGATTCCCTACACAGAGATGTCCCCCCCCCTGCTCTGACTAAAGGGGGCTGTTTGTAGCAGAAAAAAATCAGAGCAAAGCAGCTGTAATTCTTTGAAAGGAAAACAGGACAGAGAACAATCTATAAAAGGCTCTTTGTGGTAATTTATCACACATGTTTATTTCTTTGCATGAAATAGCTTCGGAGCAGAACCAGCGCCAGATTCCTGTGTTGCTGTCAGAGCCACCAACACAGATCTGTTTCCATTTCCAATCTTCACTTATATTGGCCAAGACCAAGTCACGAGGCAGAAATCTCCCCTCTGCATTTTAACAACAGGCACAGCCTGACCTTGTTCCCAGAACTGGGAACCGTTTGCTGGCTGCCCCCTCCTCCCCAAGCCACAGGCGAGGCACCCAGGAGCAGCAGCTTGTTTTGGCTCCACAGCTTGCCATGTGCTCTCATGACACCCTGGGGACTTGTTACTGAAAAAGGCTTTAAACTCAAGAGGCAAAGCTTTTGTGGAGCACTGTCCCAGGCTCTAATCCTCAGAGATCCCGTTCATCCCTGTCTCAGGGTCCCTGCCACCACATCACACCACGTCCCGGGAGGTGTCAACACCTGAAGCCCCACAAGCTGGGTTTCAGGGACACCCTGCCACGAAGCAGCAACCAAACCTGCCTGGGGTTGCTGCCTGAAGAGGCTACCTGGAAACAGAGACTGGACAGGAATAAGGGAATAAAGGTGATATTTATTTGAAAGGTCTTCAAAGGTGCACCCTGGGGAGCCCAGAGGCTGCTGCCAAAATCGACCCCACGATGGACCACGAGTCACGAGTTCTTCACACTTTTATAGGTTTGGTCCATCTGCATATCAGCATAAATTCACCAATTAAAACTTTAGCTACTGATGTAAGTTCTCCAAGCTCAGTTCCCCTTTCCAAGATGCTGGATTACACATTTTGGGCCCAAGACAGCCTAGATGTCCTTGGACTGCAAACCTAGGGACAAACCTAGGGACCTGCAAACCTCTGTCTGTGTTAGCGTGAGAGAGCAGCAGCAGCAGCAGGCTGTGAGACACTTCAGGCTTTTACAGCAGGCAATACAGAACACACAAGCTAAACCTCAAGGCACCAGGGTGGCTGAGGACCATTGCACCAGTGGGTCTGACCCATTTCCTGGAGCACCTCGGGTCACCTGCAGCTGGCAGGAGAAGGGAGTCACCTTGCTGTGACTGGTGCGCGCACGTGCGCGCCCGGCAGCCAGCGCCTGCGGCCGCCAGACCGAGCTCCCCTGGCACCGGGAGCCGGGCAGGGCTCATCATCGCCTCGGTAATGAACGTCCTTACAAAGGTCTTTTGAGTGTCCCCTTTCAGCGTTCAGCCCGTCCCCTCCCGGGCACAAGGCGGAGCGCAGCGTGTACGAGCCACGTCACACAAGCCGCGGGCTTGTCCCTACGTTCCTCCCTCGCCTGTCTCCAGGGGCCACAGCTGGAAGGAATCCACGAGGGATCACCCTGTGACAGCAGAAGATGGCTCCTGACAACACCAAGTGCAGCTTGCAGGCAGAACGATAAAGCTGTAAGCTGCCAGCCACCAAAATACAGCTGGTTCCAACAGTCAGCAGCACAGCTACGCTGCGGTGCAGGTGAAGAAGCGCTTCCCTCCCACTTGAGGCTATTTTTAATCACACTCACACGCCTCAGGTACCGAAATGCCTCCGTGCAGCTGCACAAGCAGCTACACCTGCCTCTGGATTTGAGAAGTCAGGCCTGAAGCCACCCCAGCTCTTTGCAGAGCACACCTGGAGGGGATGGGCTCCACCTGCGGCATCTGTGTGACCTCAGAGCATCGCTGCTTGCTCCAGACCTCCTCAAGGCTTGGATCTCTTCTTGGAAGATCTGACCTTTTTCCTGCTGCTCTTCCTTGGCACTGCAGAACTGACTCACTAATGAGGGCACTAATAAGTGGCTTTGCTTACTTCTGCTGCTAGAAGCCACAGTACAGCACACCCAATCTACTCCTGCCCTATCCTGCCCTCACTCCTATCATCACCAGTGGCTCTAAAATAATCTGTGACCCCTTAATAGTCACCCAGAGAGACAATAACCAATGCTGGCAGCAGCAGGATGGGGATCCTCTCCTCTCCCACAGCACTGCTGACGTGCTCCTCTCCTCCTTGCTTTTATTTGAAGTGTGGCAGGATGACATTTGCCCTGCAGTTCCTTGGGGTCACAGCCAAGGTTTCCAGTGAAGAACACCACATATGAAGGAGAGAGCAACAGCTGCACTGAGTTTTGAAAGCTTTGAATATATGAAAGCAACAGCAGCAGCAAAACCACAGTACACAGAGTGCTCTGTAAAGCCAGCCTCTGCCAAATTTAGGTCTCAGGAGTTCAGCCAGTGTCTAAGCCTTGTTCAGCCAGTGTCTAAGCCTGTTAAATTAGAGGTAACTTTAACAGGAAGTTTTGCTTCAGCAGCAAGTTCAAGGTAGTGCAGTCCAAATCTGACTGTGTTCAACTACAGCTCAGGAGAAAAAAAAAAGAAAAAAAAAAAATCAGTGCTTCCCAGGGTTGTTTTCTGGGCGACTTTCCACCCAGCCCTGCTTGAGCCACACTGACAACAATCAGGGTAATGAGGCAGAAAATAAAGCAGTTATTTGGAGAATGATACTGCTTCTGCCTCCAGGCAGATAGAACCCCAAAACGTAGAGATCCAGCTGACAGTTGTTGACCAAAGCTTTCCATACAATCCCGAACATATCCCAGTGGGCTGTGCACATCCAACAACACAGCATTTCTAAGGAAGCCTGTAAGGGGTTCTCACCCTTCTGACAAGCAAAAGCTTTTGTGATCAAGAAGAACCATTTTCCCGGGGCGAGATGCAAACTGTGCTTGCAGAAAGCTAGTCATACCCAGCTGCAAGGGTTTGTGCCCTGCTGATTCTTCCTGCACTATGTCAGTGCTAAATCCAGTGCAAACACACGTCCAGCCTGTGCCAAGCAGCTGAGCACTGCATGTACAGGCATATTATGAGTCCTAGACAAAAACACTTCCTTTTTTCCCCCACCTTCACCTGAGATACAAAGGGCAGGTGAAAAAAAAAAGGACTGGGGAAAACAAGCTTTAGAATAACAACCAAGGACTCACTCCCAAGGGTGACTGACCCTTTGTACCAAACACAAACACGTGCTATTCAAGCCACAGGCAGAAGATCCACTTTGTTCTTTCCTGCCAGCCCAGCTCACAGCCACAGCGAGGGATAAAGCAGTCAGGTAGTAACTCCTCACTTACCGTGAGCGACGTGAAGGTCATGCACATCCCACCAAAGCCATTCAGAGCCAGGGCAATGAATATCAGCACAGACAGAGCTGCAACAATAAAAAACCTGCCCTTAGCTTCCACTGGGTGCAGAGGGAAAGGAGACAGAGCCCTGAGGGCTTTGGTCCTGACACGTAAAAACCTCAGCGGATCAACACCCTCAGGACATGTCACGCTGTTCCAGACCCAGCACCCATCTTCTCCCCAGCCACACAGATTGGGAGGGACAGGGCTCTCCTCCAAGGCAGAGCTCAGGATGGGATGGTCCTCTTCTCTAATGAACAGACTTGCTGATGCAGCTTGTCTGATGGGTCTCAAAAGGAAGATTTACTTGAACAAACTGAATCCAAAGTGTCGTCTCACACTCTGCTCCTGAGGAGCAAGTGCCATCTATCCCTGGCAAAAAGCCAATTACGCATTGAGTGCTGTTACCTATTTCCCAACCCCGAAAAAGCCATGAACTCATTTGGAATTGCTCCTTTATAGGACCTGGCCCTGCCCAAACACAAAACTAAGAGACCTGGGTATCTCAGACGTTTGGCCCTTGCTACACCCTCCACTTGGTGTTGTGAAACACCAACCCTTCCCAGAGCCACTTGGCTCCCTCAGGCTGGCAGATTGCTTGGCTTGTGTGCCCAGCAAGACCCCAGTACAGCACTGGAGGGTGACAGTTTGAACTTTGCTTCCCCAAAAACCCCAAACCACGGCCCTGAAATGCTCCCAGCTCAGCAGAAAGATGCCAACTTACAGTCTGGGTTACTGGCACCGTACGCGATCAGCACGCAGGAGATGGCAAAGCAGGCACTGAAAGGGAACCAGAGCCATGAGTTTCTCACAAACAGCCTTACCCACAGTCAATTACAGCTGCTTCCACCTCCTCAGCGCCTCGCAGGGCAATTTCTGTAAGAGGGAGGGAAGCTGGCAATTCAGAAAGAAAAATCCAGGGAAATACCCAGATATTACTGGCAAACAAGTATTACAGGCAAGCCTTGCACAAGGGCTGAGGCAGGAACCTTTCCTCCCAGCACTGACGCAGCTCTGTCTGGACCCAAATTCCCACTAGTTTTCCAGCACAGTTTTTCCAGCCCTCACCTCGGGGTGACCAAAGGCAGCAGCAGCAGCCTTTGTCCTGAGCCCCAGCACTCAATTCCTCTCTGGTAGGGTCTGACTCAGAGACTTGCCCTGTTTTTCCCACTCTGCCCACAGGCCAGTTTGGTTTCTGATCAAGTTCCCTGCATTAAAATTGTGACAATTAAAACAGTGCTGGGGTCCACTGATCTCAACAAGTCACTAATCCCTACAGAAGCAGTTGACAACCTTGCTGTTTGAGGCAGAAAGCAACACATTCCACATGGAAGAGAAGGGTCCTGGGAAAGGCAACAGGACATGTTTATCCCCGAGTTAACTCCCCAGCCTGCAAACAATGATGTAACATCTCGTTTTTGGGCCTCTCAGGACATAGCTCCCAGCCCAAGGAGAAAGCTACCCTCCCTGACTCACAAATGACTCCGCTCTTCCTCCAGGCTCCATCTGGACAGGGATCACAGAGCAGCACTGGAGAGCTGAAGTGTGGACACGGAGTTCTGGGCCCTTCCCTTATGGAGCAATTCACTGTGCTGGCTGAAATCACCCCAGAGCTGCTCTGCTGCCCTCCCAGCACATCCACAGCCCCATCCCATCCCAGTCCCATCCCTCAGATGCTTCCCCAAGGCTGCAGGGACCCCACAACAGGCCCAGCACCCAGGCAGGGTGGGAATTGAGCCCTCAGCCCAGCCCTGGAGCCCTGCACACCCACCTGCCCAGCAGCCGCAGCTTGCGAGGGCCGTACTTGTCCATGACAATTCCCAAGGGCAGCGTGATGGCACTGAGCAGGAAGGAGCCGATGGTGAAGGCCAAGTTCAGCATTTCATCCTGGGCGTTGCAGGAGGGCCATTTGTGCTCTGAATCCGTGCTGTTCTCGACCTCAGAGCTGTTGGTGGTGGCCTCTACACGGGGTGAGAGAGGAACACGTGTTAGGATGAGGTGTGAAATGCTGCAGGAAGGAGGGAAGGGAAAAGCCCTGTTGGGCATACACCCTCCGCAGTCCAGTTTTTATTCTAATCAGTGAGAAATGGAGAAAGAGAGCAGCAGAAGGATGAGGGAAACCTGATGAGCTCTGCTTTTAGCAGGAAAAGGCACCCAGGGGACAGGCATCCCATGCAGCAGCAGGGTAAAAACCCAAGGATGGAGATTCATTAATTTATTAAAACTACACAGCAAGGGCCAGGCAATTACAGGACACTAAACTCAGCTGAACCTGAAGGGACTGATACAAAAATAAGCTCCTCCTAATCTACAGCTGTCATGTTCTCAGAGATCTTTTCCCTAACAAAACTAACAACAGCTACAGCCAAATCAGTTATTTTGGTTGCAGACACCAGGCTGACAAGGCCTGGCACTGAGCAACAGCCTGCTCAAATGAAAAGCTTCCTACCCTCGCTGCAGGCATCAGGATGAAGAATGGCTTTGCAGTAGCCACCCTGCTTTGACTGCCCTGGCTCTGAAAAATCCTTCCTGCATTTAACTACCCTGTTCCCAGGGGGGCTGGCAGCTCACCTGCCTTCTCTGTTTTCTAAAAGATTGATGCATCTTTAAGTCCTGCCCCGTAATTAGCATTTTCTATTCTTTCAAAATGGGTTTAGGTCATACAGATCAATTGTACCTCCACCTTTCTGTTCCTGCCCTTACATGAGGAACTCTGCATGCAAACTCCCACGCTGAACAGAGCCCACGTTGTGCAACCAAGACAGAAACAGGACAGTCCAAAAACAAAAAAAAAGAAAAGAAAGGAAAGAAGTTCCCTTTTACTGCCTCATGTCGACCCTTCTCCTGTTACATGCCTGTCCCAAGGTTGCTTACAACTCCTCGAGTGAGTACGTGTGCATTCAGACTCCCATTAACTCACAGCTCCAGTGCACTCCACCTCTCCTTCTCCCAACACTTATCTGGAACCTTTGCTGGTATGACAAAGCACTTGCTGCTTGCTGCTGCAAGCCAGTGATATAAAACACACTCCTTCATATTTAATAATTGATCTGACAAAGTTCAGTATTAAAGGAGGAACAGAGAGGGAAGTCACCGACATAACCACCAGCATGAAGTGAGGCTGGAGATTCCCAGCAAGCCCTGGTTGGTTTAGTTAATTAGCAGGAATCCCTCTTGTACGAGTGACTTCACATTCACTGCTTGGTGTGGCTGGTGGGGGAGAGCCCCTTGGCTGCTCTCACCTTCCCTGCATCTCTGGAGATAACACAGCCCCACCTTGCATCTCCCTCCCTTCTACCCAAGCCTCAGCCCCTCTGCAGTTACTGGTTTCACCCTGCCTCTCCCAGCTGCCCTAAACCACCCTGCCAGCTTTGTGTCCACTGCAAACAAACCTCACTCCACCTTCCTGCCATCAGGTATCAGCAGGAATTCAGGCACTGATATCTGAGGCTTTGGAGCTGCCTGGAAACCTTCCTCTGTCCCCTCCCAGCACTCCAGGGAAGGCAGGGACATTTCTCCCCATTTACATTGCTCCCACCAGCATCTTTGCTAAGATGGTTTCAAACTGCCTGTGTTCCTTTCCACTGCCATGTGCTCCTGATTGATAACTTAAATCTGCCCCTTCTCTTGCCCTGTTAGTCATGGATAACCAAGAGTAAGCAACAAATAGCCCCAAAATGTCACATGTGCCACCAGCAGCATCTCCTCTGCAGGGAGGGCAGCACTGCAGCCCAAGGCACATCCTTAGAAATCAGTCCTGGACAGACTTTGGGAGGCTCTCTGCAGTTTTCACCCACAGCATCAAGGCTTTTGGGCTCTCCACAGAGATAAATTCATAGGAAACAGATGTGGGTGAGAGGTGAAACTCGGGAAAACAAGGAGAGGGGGGGAATTGACAAAGTAGTAGCAGTTTCCCTGTGTCAGCACTCTCCAGAGATAGCTCAGCTGTGGAGTGGAAGGAGGGTGGAGGGACACGAACAGTGCAGTGACCTTGTAACTTCTGGCTGCACGTGTTAAAGCCTCAGTAACCCTCCCCACAAAGGGATCTCCAAACAGAAATATTCAGCCTTTAGAGCTGGAGAATGTGAATTCCTGTTCGTGTTTTGATGTGTTCAGCTGCCGTGTCCCCAAGGAGCTCGCACAGCACGCACCTGCTGGCCCTCCCATGACGAGTGTGCGTAAGGTGACGAGGACACAGCTCAGAAACAGCAAGGAAATTTGCCCCTCTCTGAACACTTGCTGCAGCCAGGAAAGCTGGGAATGGGACACCAAACTTCAGTCCCTGCTTGTATCAACCACCTTGTTTACAGCTGCTCAGTGCCAGCTCCAAGGAGGGGCCAGGCAACAGCGCTATGTGGAAATACAAATTGTTTGTGAAAATAGAAGCAGCCCCTGAGCAACAAGAGAAGATCCACTGAGGCGTAATGGAAATGATTCCAGCAGCCCTTGGCACCCTCACATCCCCTGATCCTTTGAGCCACCTCCGTAAATAGAACATTTTGGAGGGGCTGCAGGTGTGTGCAGCGGGCACAATGTCCAGCCAAGACCCAGCTCATCCAGGAGCACGGATTCGGGTGCCAGCAGCTCGTTGGCACAGCAGAGCGAGTGGCAGCACAGGACACGCAGCTAGGAGGGGTTTAATGGGCAGAGAACCTGCCTAACTACTCACCTACCTAATGCACCTGGTTACAGCAAACAGCAGCTTCCCCTCAATCACAGCTCAGATCCTGTTCCAGATCGGTGCACGCCACACTGCCGGGGAAAATCTCCTACGTGCCTGGCTCCATCTGGAAAACTGCTCCGGGGAAGGGCTGGCTCTGTGCCCACGGTGATGCCCTCCCCGAATTCTCTTGCCAAGTCCACCTGCATGCAGCACTCGAGGTGTGACACCCGGGCAAGGCAGCAGCACAGGGGCTGTGCTCGCTCACTGCTGCCTCACTGACGAGCCAGGAGAAGCTACAAGTCTTTACCAGCAATTACAGGAACATTGCTGCCTATTTTTACAGCACTCCCCACACAAGCAGCAGGATTTCTACTGCCCAATTAGTAGTTCAAGTTACTATTTAAAGAATGACAGCTTAGGTGAGGAGAAGGCTGCCTGGGTAATCATTTATGTCAAGATCATCGCTGGGATTTGTTCAGGCTGGAACATTTAAAGCCATCCTTTCTCCCAAATTAAGTGCTGTAGGTTCCATTCGAGGGTCAATCATTAACTGCTCTTTACTGACCTCTTCAAATCCCAGGCACACACACACACATTACCAGAGGAACGAGTCTGGCTTTTCCAGGAGTGACTGCCATCTCAGATGGCAGAGAGGAGCTTTCCTTTCATCTTGTTTCATGGATCAGACTGAGTCAAACAGGCAAGACACCCCCAGCCACCCTGACAATAGCTCTGTGGAATACAGCCTGGGCACCCCTCACCTTCCTCCTCATTTTTTTATAGAAAAAGAAAAAAAAAAAGAGGGGAAAAAAAAAGACAAATCAAGGGCAAAGAACTGAGAGTATTGGTTTAAAAAAAATAGCACACTGAACGACATGTGCAAACAACTGATTCTGCAGTCTGCCCACATAAGAACATGTTTTCTCTTTTCACGATGGTGTCATACTTCTGGGAACTGGGAGGAGATGTTCTCGCTTTGTACCACTGCAAAAGCAATTTGTTCGGGTTTCCCTGCCCCTCCACTTGCACTTCCAGGACCCCTTCTCTGGGTGCCTGAAAGCTTCATACGACCGTGGCACAGCCTCAGTTAAACTCCCCTTCTCTCCCCAGCTGTGGTTTCACTTTGCGGCAGTTCTCACCCAGGGCCAGCACCTTCCCACGGCAGCTGCTGATCAGCACAGCGTGTTTCCTGGAGAAATCGAATTATTTACCACTCTTTTCCTGTTTACAGCCTCACGTGGGCAGCCCTTCCACAAACCGTTGCTGTCATATCTCCCCAGATTGTAAGGGACCTTCAGACTGCAAGTTCCCGACCCCAGACTCCAGATAAATAAGGGAAAAGAGCTGCAAGGCAGCACCTTCCCCCTATGACCACGTCAGGGCTCGTTAACTTGCTGTAAGTGAATTAGCTTATCATCCCTTTGGTATTCTGCAGCCCTGTCTTAGAGGAAAGCCCTCTGTGCCCCTTATCTCTGCTCTTTGTGAGCAGATTATCAAGTTCAGGACTTTTTTTTTAAAAAACATGTTTCAGACCCAAGCGCTCAGCTTCCCAATCCCAGAAACATCATAGCAAAGGCAAGGCCCTGGACTGATCAAATTCCCCAAGAGCTGATAAGGCCCAGAACCGTGATAAAGACTGTGGAGTCAGCACTTGCACCGAATAAAAGATGCTGCTTCAGTTGGTTAAAGGCCAAGTAGTAGTGTAGTAAAATTAAAATGGGAACAAAGTGCTACTAGCAGGCTCCTTGTCAGCGAATTTCAAACATACCTCTCAGGAGGTGGCCCAACGGGTGCAACCCCCCACTCCAGCCCTGTTGCACAACTGCTCTGAAAATATTTTGTTATTTCAGATTTTTTTCCCAGGTGTCCATCTCCACCCTCGGTTGGAGCCCACATTTGTGTGGTGGCTGAGTAAAATCCAACACGAGGAGCCAAGGGCAAGCCAGGAAAATGAGGGATTCAACAGGGAGACAAGGAGTCCTTCAAGAACTGCAGCACTTTCTGGGCAGCTGCTGTTACCTTCAGAGAAGAGCCTGCAGAAGGGACAAGGTCTAGTTTCCCTTTCATTGGAAAGCATCACAAAGTGCAAGAGCTTTTGCTGACAAACCGAAAGCCCTGCCAAGAACCTTTGGCTCATTAGGAAAAGTCTATTTTTTTTTGCAATACTTACATGCCCACAGCAGCAGTAGGAACAACAAGTGCCCAAAGGCTACTAGTCATGATTTGTTTGCACCAAGCTTCCAGCCAAGCACCCACTTGGCTGCAGGATTCAATAGGTTACGCTGAAAAAGGCAAACCCTAATCCCAGGAAAGGGAAAACTCAGCTTGGGGCTGGTCACTGAGAGTCTCCACAACACTTGGAGCCAGGAGTCTTCCCCACAAAACTCTTACAACGAGGACAAAACCAGAGAAAGGAAAGTGAGTCAGCATGGATGAATGTCCCCATGCTCATCACAAGCCATCACCGAGTTGAGCAGTGATGGCCAGATATTTGAGGACAATGAGAACATTTGACTACGAAAATTTCTTCCCAGGGCTTAAGCTTTCTTGCCTCAGGGCACAGGTTGGCCACTGGGAGGGAGCAGTTGCCCCCAGGGCAGCAATTTCACAGCAATCCTGTGAAATTTGCACCTTCCCTGTGGTCTGTGGGCATGGGCACTCCCATGGGGAGAGCCAGAAGAGCCACAGATTGGCAAACAGGAGTGAGAAACCAAGGTGAACCTCACTGATTTGGGACAAACTGAAAGCAGTCAGAGCAAAGAGCAGGAGGTGGGCCCCAAGTGGAGCTCTAGTCAGCAGGGCACATCTCAGGAAGCAGACAGGCAAATGCCTGCTCACAGAGACAGTCAGCATTTGCTTATCAGCTCCTGTGTGCTTTATCTGGGTGGCAGAAAGTCTCCACCTGATAGGTTTAATGTGATCTCTTACACAGGCCTGTGACAAAGTCTCCACGATGTGGAGAGAACACAGCAGCCTTGAACACAAGTCCTGCAAGGTCTCCAGGCACTGGAATGCTCCTGGGGACCCGAGTGACACAGACACGCTTGGGAGCACTGCCCTGAGAGCAGAGCACAGGATGGAGAGCAAGCAGCCAGGCTACAGCAGATAAAAGACTCAAACACGTGCATGTTTGCCAGGTGCAACCCAGGCTCCGGTACACAAAGCAGGAGAGATAACAAGCAGCTGATGAATGAGCAAAACCCGAAGTATCATCACAGCTATTCACAGGCACTTTTGCCTGGACTTTGTTTCCCTACACTTCGGTTTTCCCCCACTCTTCCCAGCCATTACTCACTGAGGGTACATGCACTGATTTCCAATTCTTTTCACAGCTCTTTTCCTCCATCAGCCCCAGATGGGCTGATCCAGTCTCAGTCTCCATCACATATCTCTGGACAGAGCCCAAACGCTGCCCTTCCCTTCTCTGAGCACATGGAAAGTCACCACCACAGCTTTCCAAATCCACCTTTACCACCACACCTTTACCCTCGGGTTCCTTTTAACTCCACTGACCACCCAAACACAGTGTGGGATGCACAATTCTCTCCATGCCCAGGCTGGGGATAGATGTCCACCTCCAGGCTGTTTTCCCAGGATTACCCTTCCCACACCACGAAATGGTATCTCCCCTTCCAGGCTGTGTCTTCAACAGGGACAGTCACTTCTGGCTGGGGCAGAGGGTGAATCTCAAGCCCTCACAGAAACACAGCCTTGTTTGAGCACATCCTGGGTGCTTCAAGAAGGAGAGGAACAATCAGGAGCATTTACTTCTGCAAATTCTCCTCAACAGCAGCACTGGACTGCCCTGATATTATTGCCACCCATGCTCCTTGTTTTCTTACCACTAAGGACAAATAAAACTCAGGACATCATCCTCCAGAATCCATCCAGATTCCCCTTGCAGAGGAAGAACTCGTGGCCAAGTGGAAAAGGCCATCCAGAAAAGCTCTACCTCATCATTAATGCTTCTTTTTCCAATCACTCTACAACGTAACAGCACCTACAGGCACACTGCACCATCACAAGGATGCCACTGGTTTTGGCAAGGAGCACACACCACTTCCTTCTCTCCTGGGGTTGATGCGGAGCTCAGCCCACCTCCACACCACCCTAAAACAGAGAACCACACCAGCAAACCACACACAAGCCCAGAGCATCCTTACCTTGCCCATAGCACAGGTAGGAATAAAACCCTTCTGCCTTCAGCATGATGAGCAGGGACCCCCAGCCCAGCAGGACGGCGGAGAAGAGCAGGTTCTCGATGATGGCTGTGAACGCCATCCACCAGCGCCGCCGGTGCGCCGTGGCCAGCGTGGGGGCCATGGCTGCCTCTGGGGGGTGACCTCCTTCAGAGCCTCAACCTGCAGGGAACAACATCCAGTGAGTCCACACACAGGGCACACGCTGCTCAAAAAGCACAAAAACCCCGTGGTTTAGGTCCCCACTAGCACCCAAGCAAAGCTGCCCGCTGAATGCCAGGCACTCCGAGGCAGAACTGGTTTTCGCAGGTACCAGCCTGCCGAACGACCTGGAGGGATGGGGGAGGCACAGGTGCCCTTGGAAGAGCCCCTTGGGGGCTCAATCCGTGTCACACAGGGCTCTGCTCAAGGACTCTGTTCCACTTCTCGAGCAACAGGTATGAAAATGCAGCAAACAGCCACTGCCCCAGCACCTGCACGGGGCAGGCAGCTCGTTTGTGAGGCACTGAGGGAATAAATGCCAGGGCAGGGGGGCTTCAGCCAGCACCCCGATCTCCCCACTGCCACCAGGCAGGGGCTGGGATGGGGGACACAGCCCCACATCCCCTGTGGTGGCTTCAGTGGCTCTGCCCCACGCAAGAGCACAGACCTGCTCTGGAAGGCACGTGAGGGTTGTATAAATGCAGTTTATATCACCAATGGCTCATCAAGGAGCACTTTTTGCTGCCTGCCAGATCGCCCAGCTGGGGGACACCGCAGCATCTCCAGGCTGCCCCAGATGCTGGAGCTGCCATTAACTGTGTCCAGCTCCACTTGTCCCAGTCCCTGGGGAGCGAGCAAATTTGGGAACACACCTGGCTGTCCAAGGGGAAGCCCTGGGGAGCCCCGAGGCGCGCCTGTGTCACAGGATAGGTGGCCCTTTGAGACAAGCTCAGGCTTTTCCCAGCCCAAGCACACCTCAGCCTGCACTGTGGGGAACCCAAGCATCCAGCCAGGACAGCTTCCCTTAGGGGAGAGACCCCAGCACCGGCTGCTTTGGTGGGATGGGGGTCTGACCCAGCTCCCTGCAGTGATGCCTGCAGGTCAGGGCCCCCTTCCAGCCACAGCAAGCCGGTTCA
>VZTH01017024.1:0-22832 GCA_013397815.1 Aleadryas rufinucha | reverse complement strand
GCCACCCCACAGGGCTCCCCCAGCCCCAGCACCCCACATTCCAGGCTCGGGGATGGAAAGGTCCCTGAGGGAGCACCGGGAGCCCCGGGATGAGCCCGTCCCTCACCCCGAGCCGGGCTCCAGCCCCGCCGTTCGCCCGGCCGGGCACCTCCAGCGCTCCGAGCCCAATCAGCTCTGACAGGGCTCGGGAAAAGCAAATCCCCAGGGGAAGGGGAGGAAGGGGGAAGGTGGGCTTTACAATTTATAAAACCACTCTCAGTTTGACTGCATTAGCTTTGCCTTAGGCTCCAAAACACGACGAAAGCCAAGCGGCGAGGGGGGGAAAGAGGGATTGGGAGGAGAGGGGGGATGGCAACGAAGGAGAAGGCTGTAATTGCAATTGCTGGAATTCACTTTTAATGCTGGCTGCTGAATACAGTAAACACACTCTCAAGTCCAGGGAATAAGCATTGATTTTTTTTTTTTTTTGCAAGTGTTCCAGTGAAAAGCTTCAAATCAATCCTGTTCTGTCAGACACTTTTTTGCCTCTTGGCCTCCAATTACTCACTCTCCACATCCACCCTTCCCAGATCTCACCTTCACCGGGCACGCCTGATGCTGAAGGAGCGCTGTTTGATCCAGAATCCCACCCTGCACAGCCAGTGGGATCAGAGGGGCCCCCAGGGATGCAAAACCCCAGCACAGGAGGGGCTTTGCCTGCAAAGCTCTCTTGGGAACAAGGAACAGCCAGAACGTGAAGAGAAGAGGAGGTGCATGGGGATGTGGGGATATTTCTCCCTTATCACAGCTCCATAACACCATGGGTGATGTTTTGAGGGCTCGGGCTGGAGCTCTGGGCTGGACACGGAACCCACAGGAATTTTTTGGTTGTTGTACTGAACCTTCAGCACCTGCTGCAGAAACACCGAGGACTCAACCCCAGTGGGAGCCTCCTCTCCCACCCGCCTCCCACACACCCCTCCAGCTCTCCAGGAGCCACAGGATCAGGTACCTCCCCAAAGTTTCATTTTCCAGCTGTGGCTGAGCCAAGGCAAAAGGCTGGATTTTCATCCCAAGCATTTGCAGGTTCCTGGTGATGTTCAGTCCCTGCCAGGTTTCCCAGAGGCAGGAGCTAAGGGGGAAGAGCTCCATGTGAGATCCCAGGGAGTCCCAGCAGCTGCTCAGTCCCTGCTGGAAAGCTTCAAAGCAAGGGAAAAATGTCACAGAGCCAGGGAGCAACTCCAGGTTCTGATGTACCCTCTGCAGGGGGACAGTGTCAGACTGCAACCGGAGCGTGGCACTGGCTTTGATTGTCTCCTGTGACTGATGAGGGAAGGTGTTGTCGGGGTTTTGATGCTTCCCAGGACTCTACCCCCTGGATGGCAGCATTTTATTCATCTGCTCCGTGAACAGAGGGAGGAATATTGGCTGGAAAGTCTGGATTGTGGCATAGGGACAGCAGGCCCCGCTGTCACACAGAGAGGGAACAGAGCCTCCTGTAAACTCAAGGTTTACTCAACGACCTTGGAGGTCTTTTTCAACCTAATTGATTTTGTGACGATGAGGCAAAGCTGATTCCTGGTCAAGTTTCAATTCCAGGCGAGGCTTAAACAGCTTCTCCTCTGCTCCCGTGGCAAAGGGGAGCTCCAGCTGCCCGTGCTCACGGCACAATCCCACGCTGTGGAGGCACAGTGGGACAGGGCTGTGCCAGGGAAATGCCACCCACGAGGGGCACAGCGCTGTCCTTACGGCCTGATCAAACACATCCTGCCAGAAAGCCACAGCTGACATTTCCTAGGACAAAACTTTCTCCAGAGCAGACACAGATGGAAGCAGACACATCCCACAGCTCCTGCCACACGTGCTCTCCCTTCTCCTCCCTGTTTTCCCCACACAGATCCTGGCACGGAGAATTTGCTCTCATTCCCAACACCCAGCATGAGGAAGAGATACCACTGCAGCAACATGACCTTCAGCTGCTCACGGCCCAGACATTTCCNCACACCCCTCCAGCTCTCCAGGAGCCACAGGATTGGGTACCTCCCCAAAGTTTCATTTTCCAGCTGTGGCTGAGCCAAGGCAAAAGGCTGGATTTTCATCCCGAGCATTTGCAGGTTCCTGGCGATGTTCGGTCCCTGCCAGGTTTCCCAGAGGCAGGAGCTAAGGGGGAAGAGCTCCATGTGAGATCCCAGGGAGTCCCAGCAGCTGCTCAGTCCCTGCTGGAAAGCTTCAAAGCAAGGGAAAAATGTCACAGAGCCAGGGAGCAACTCCAGGTTCTGATGTACCCTCTGCAGGGGGACAGTGTCAGACTGCAACCGGAGCATGGCACTGGCTTTGATTGTCTCCTGTGACTGATGAGGGAAGGTGTTGTCGGGGTTTTGATGCTTCCCAGGACTCTACCCCCTGGATGGCAGCATTTTATTCATCTGCTCCATGAACAGAGGGAGGAATATTGGCTGGAAAGTCTGGATTGTGGCATAGGGACAGCAGGCCCCGCTGTCACACAGAGAGGGAACAGAGCCTCCTGTAAACTCAAGGTTTACTCAACGACCTCGGAGGTCTTTTTCAACCTAATTGATTTTGTGACGATGAGGCAAAGCTGATTCCTGGTCAAGTTTCAATTCCAGGCGAGGCTTAAACAGCTTCTCCTCTGCTCCTGTGGCAAAGGGGAGCTCCAGCTGCCCGTGCTCACGGCACAATCCCACGCTGTGGAGGCACAGTGGGACAGGGCTGTGCCAGGGAAATGCCACCCACGAGGGGCACAGCGCTGTCCTTACGGCCTGATCAAACACATCCTGCCAGAAAGCCACAGCTGACATTTCCTAGGACAAAACTTTCTCCAGAGCAGACACAGATGGAAGCAGACACATCCCACGGCTCCTGCCACACGTGCTGTCCTTTCTCCTCCCTGTTTTCCCCACACAGATCCTGGCACGGAGAATTTGCTCTCATTCCCAACACCCAGCACGAGGAAGAGATACCACTGCAGCAACATGACCTTCAGCTGCTCACGGCCCAGACATTTCCTTCTGACAGCTCCCACATTCACCCTCGAATTATATGTACTGTATATGACTGTTAAGAATAATCACAGTATTTGCAGTGGTGTGTTAGGCACCAAATTATGTATAGGCAAAGCGATTAGGGAGCAGAACAAAGTGGTTGTTCATGCAGCTAATGGCCAAAGTACCACTATTTTCCATCAAGACAATTTGCAGCCGGCGTAGCATCTTCTCACTCCCCAGCCAGGAGCAGCTTTGCGTGAAATCTTCAAAAACAACTCTGTTATCACAAGTCTCAACAGCAGAGCTCGGAGGGGGTTGTAACAGCCTTGATAGTCTTTAATTCTTCTCACCCCACCGCCTTTCCCTCCTGTCCCAAGCGCCTTCCTCTGGGAGATGTGGCTGAGCGTTGCCGCAGCCGAGTTGTGTATCCAGCGCTTAATGGCATTAAAACTTCTGCTGACTCCCATCTTTTGATAAAAACCTGCTCTTTAGGTTTGTTTACTAAAAATCAAAATCGATAACCATCTCAGCTCGCTGTCCTACAAGCCTTCACTCCCAGCCTCTCATTCAGTCCCTGTTTTCCAGGAGGATGCCAGAGTATGCTCAAACCATACATAAAGTCCGTGTCTTCTACCTTTGCCAGAGTATTTTCATGGATAAAACCTTTGGGTCAAGGTCCCCCCTGAAGTCCTCCCTCCTTTTTTCCATGGGTCTTGTCCAAAAAGCCAAGCACCTGCTTTCTAAAGCCTGTCTGAGTCTGAACAAGGAACCAGAAGGAACTAGTCCAAGTCTAGCAGGAACTCTCCTGTGCCAGGCCCTTGGAAATACGAGATCCAACACAGTAATGACTCCAGTCAGACCAAGAGGGAGATTATTTTAATGGTAGATTGTCCCATGGGGTAGGAAGGAAACACCAGAACTTCTAAGGAGATGAGGAATCTCAGGCTGGGGCTGATGAGAACCTGGGACCAAGGATGGAGAAGGTGCAGGAGCTGTGGGGAAGGAAGCGATGAGGCTTTGGGAGCAGGAGAACAGGAATGCTGGTGCCCTTGATAGCTGTGGCTCCAAGGTTGATGGAGCTGCCAGGAGGTACAGCATGTTCCCTCCTATTGATCTATCAATGTCTGCTCTCCAGAGCAGGGATTACTCACTTCTGATAACACAGCAAGGTTGCCTCTGATGAAAATCAATGGCTCTGACTACCCAGCCTTCATTTAATTACATCACGCTGTAAATCCGGCGGGAGCAGAGCAGGGGCATTCTCCACCACCACCACCTCTGCTCCATGTTCCTCTCCCCAGTTTTACACGAGTATCTTCCCAGGATTATCAAGATAAATGGCCTTGGTGAGCAGAGTTTTGCTGTCTGTTCTGTGGCCAAGGAAAGGACACGGGGACTTCTCCGTCACCTTGGCCCACAGCTGGCAAAGCTGGCCGGGAAGAGAAGGACACCAGAGATGTGCAGGCACATTCCTGGCAATTAGCTTTGTGGGAAGGAGGATTGGATTAAGACTGAGCGTGAGATCAGGCGGCTTTTTACAAGCTAAATAAGCAACAAGCAGTTTGAGAGAGATTTCTCCCTCTGTTTACAAGGCCAACCAAGGCCAGGTTAATTAATCTCTCTTTCCAGCTGCCCTCCTCGCTAGGGCTTGTTCTTCCCTTTGAGCAAAACACCCGAGACAGCTGCTCAGATCTCTCACATTGCAGGGTGATGAAAACAAAGGCACAGATGAAAATTGCTTTAGAGCTTAGCCTCTCGCAGAAAACAAACGTGCCCGTGCTGTAATTAGGACTAGGCATGCAAAAAAAGAGAACCAGATCTTTGACCGGTGCTTAACCAGGGATAGTAAATAAAAATAACAACAATCCCTTCCCACACACGCAGAGCACACGCAGAGGCACAGAAGCAGGCAGGCCTATTTTCCTGGAGCTCACGAAAGAGGGTGGTTCATCTCTCTTGATCCTCGCACAAAGGCAGATCCAAGCGCAGGCTGTGGCTCTGTGCATGCTAAAACCCGGCAGCGACGCCCTATCAAAACAAGGCATTCAAACACACTCTGCTGCCCCTGGGGAGAGTTTATACCCGGCACAGACAGGCAGCCAGCAGTGCTTCATGAATCGCTCAGAGCTGTTCAGCAGCCGGGGCTGCAGTACAGAACATCATCTGAAGCTGTGGCACAGCCCCTGCCACGCTCCCAGCCAGCAGCTGGACATGCCAGCACTGCCATTTGGAGCTGCCCTGCCTCCTCCTCCCTCTTCTCCTCCTCCTCCTCCTCCCCCAGACACGGTTTGAGGCATTTAGTGACAGAGATAAATTCTCCCGCGTTTGTTTTAATGAAAAAGTCCCCGACAATGTTTTCTTTCCCTCGCCATTAACAGCACAATCAGAGCTGGGAGGCCTCAGCCAGCCCTCCCCACACGAACACCTTCCATCCTCAGCTCATCCCAGCTCCTTTCCCAGCACTTATGCAGAAAACAGAAGGCAGAAGCACAGCAGGCACCAGCAGCAGACACTTCCACAGCCCTGCAGTTAAACCTAGAGGCTGTGGTGCTTTAACACAGCTGGCAAACATCTGTGTGTGAGTCTCCTGTGTGAGGAGGGCTGCAGGAGGCTGAAAACCCTGAATTTACTGGGGTTTGGGTAATGGGGTCGATGGGCAGCAGGAACCTCAGTCAGCACCAGGCTTTGCCCTGTCCCAGGAGAGCATTTCTGTTCTCACCAGCCCCACAGAGAGCAGCCACAAAGGGCCAAAAAAACAGGTCAGAAGGTGCAAGAGCTCTCCTGGCTCAGCTGCCTGGCTGTAGGAGAGCCTGCAGGTCAAGCAGGGCTGGCTGAGCACCTCTCACAAGAGATGTCTCCCTTCCTCCTCTGTCAAGGTCTCCTCTCCAAGCGTGTCCTCTGTGCCAGCCGGGCACGGCTCTGCAGCCAGGCTTGGAGCAGGAGGCAGGTGCCAAAGCCTTGAGTCACCGGGCTCAGAGCCCTGCCAGGGCCTGGCACATCCCTGAGAGCTGGGGACACAAGGAAGGAGCAGTCTCCATGTGTGCTCGCTGCTCCTCGGGATCCAGACGTCATCTCCAACCCACTTGCTGAAGGCTGACGCGTTCCAGGGAGGAATAAGACACCCTTAGGAACAGCTCTTCCTCCTCAGCAAGGGTGTCCTGGAGGAATTGCCAAAAATATGCTTTTCCCAGGGTTTTTGTGAGGGCTCTGCTGGCGAAAGGACAGGCTGCAACCCCAGGGAAAGGGGCTGTGGGGCCAGGCATTCATCCTACAAACGGGGGCAAAAGGCTGCTTGGTCAGGAGCCATCAGTGGATTTGGGTTGGAAGGATGATGGCAGGGATTCTCGAGTGAGGGCTCTCTAAGGAAAAAGACAGGGGAGGGAAAAACACCCTTAATTTCTAGATTATCTCGTTCCTTAGCCCCGTTGCTATCAATTGCTTTGAGATGTGGCCACAGATATCAGCAAATTCGCACTCCTCATCCCTGGCTGTGGAACAGCTCTAGAACAGGGAAACTGCTCCTGGCCCAGTGACCTCGGAGATGAACTCCCCTTTCTCTGCTGTCGACAGAAAGACTGAGCTCAGTTACCGACAGCACATTCCCAAGATTCTTCCCTTGAATGTGGCTCAAATTGGCTAGTGCATTAGGAGATTACTGGGGTGGAAAGGGCAGGGGAGATGGACCAAGTGCAATCACAAGGGCTTCATTTCTCCTGGAAGCTCTATTAATGGACAAGGAGCCCTTTGGCACAGAGATAAGCCCCAGGCAGAGGGTAGCAGTGAGGAGGACAGAAGGGAAAATGCCTTCTGGGACTGATCCTTCCTGCTCCACTGGCAACTTGTCCCAGGCCTTCCCTGCATCAGCATTCGAGGGGACAATTCCCTGTCACACACAGCAACAGCTGACCGGTAATTAATCCCGATGCCAACACTGCCCGAACCTCTCCCACTCCTTCCACGTTAATTTATTTAATTTATTGCTGTATTATTGCCAGACCCGTGAGTTAACTGCTCTCCGCGCTGCTGCGAAGGGGAAAGATCTGGAAGTTATCCCGGGGCCGTGTAAGACAGGAAATCATTTCCCACGTCAAGTCCTGAGGCTCGCTTTGATCATGTAAACACACACAAATCAATTGGCTGCGGGCTGGATGCCAGAGGTGGGCGACAGGTATTCCAGGGACCCACAGCCACGGCTGCTGGAGCCTCTGCACCGGGAGGAACATCCCTTATCCTGGCTGACTTTGATGGAGGGATGCCAGCTGGCATCAGGGAAGATTTATCCCTTGTCACACAGCTCCTCTGCAGAGCTCGACAGCAGCGCTGGGAACACTCACACCCAGGAGCAAAAGTCTCCTTAAGTGGATTCAGCAGACCTGGGCCAGTTCTCGGCTTCAGGAGCCTCTGGCCTGGGATGGCGTGGCCCAGAACGTGGCACAGCTCAGTCTGACTGGATTTAGTTCAGAGCTCCCCCTGCGATGCCGTTTCCTTCCTCTGAGCTCTTCCAGCCAAGCTTGTTAAGCCTCATCACAAACTGTAAAGCTCAAGCCCGAGCTCCACCACCGCCCCGAGCTCGCCACCCAAGCGTTGGGAGATCTCTGCACGACTCCAGCAAATCATTTAATCCCTGGACCTCCTTCCCTCTAAGGGATCATTCCACCTCTGTTCCTCAATCTCTGGGATAAAGACCACCAGCAGATTTAGGAACTGGGGGGTCCCCGGCCTCGCAGATGGGGTCCAGCCACGGTGGAGATTCAAATGCTGCCCCTGCTCCCCTCAGGAGCCGCGCCAGCCGAGGATTAATTCCCCGGTGCCTTCTCCCTGAGCTCCAGCTCCCCGAGGCTGCTGACAGCACACGTGCTGCCGCGGCACGCGGAGCTGACCGAGCAGCTTATCGCCTTCCCCCCGGCTTATTACACCTCGGCAGCTTTGTATCTGGGAAAAAGGAACACCGGGAACCCATCTCAGCGCCGGCTCTCGAGCGGGGCCCGCGCGGCTTTGAGAGCAGAGAGCCGAGATAAACACAGGCCCCGCTTTGTCAGGGGCTCTTTATCTCCCTGAGGGGTCTGTGCAGGCAGGGCAGGAGCCCACAGATATCTCACCAGGGCACTGAGGCTCTGTTCTGGCAGCTTTCCACCAGGAGGAGGATTTTATTCCCCAGAAGAAAAGGCAGGTGTCCATCAATTCCCTGAGTGGGGTGCCCAGCCTGTCCCCCAGCACCCCAGGAACAGCCAGCACCCCACGGGCTCAGCGTGCCAGCAGTCCAGGGGGACAGAAGGATTTGGGGGGGTGAAGTTACATCCTCAACTTCCAGGGAAGGGCAGGCACAAGGGGAGAGACTCTTCTTCCCCTGGAGACCCCAAGGAAAAAATCCCTGTGGGGATCATGGAGGGGGGCAAAGCTGGGGCACAGCAGTTTGGCCGGGGCCGCCTAGCAGAGGTGGCAGGAGCAGGAGCAGGTCCCTGTCCCCCACGGGGCACGAGGCCAGGCCGTGGAGGAGGAGGAGGCCACAGCTCCCTCCTCGCTCCCAAACCAGCTCTGGTGGCCATTCCTTCCTCCAGTACACAAAACAAAGATGTCAGCTCTTGGTGACACCAAAATTGCAGTTTAGGGGAGCGCTGTACCTGTGGTACAAAGCCCCAACCCTGAGGCTGCCCCCAGAGCTCTGCAGATGGCTCAGGCCTCTGAAACAGGGCCATGTTTCTACTTGGGAATGTGGGGAGGGAGAATCCTCCTCAGCCACCAGCAGCAGCCAGAGGAGCTGTGGTGGAAACTGTGTGAAATTAATGGAAATGGCTCCACTCCTCCACAAGGAGCCTCTGGAAAAAGGGCTGGGAACTCACAGCCTCTCCTGCCTGCTCCGTGTCGTGACCTCCAGCACAGCAGGAGAGGAGAGGAGAGGAGAGGTTGGGATGGCCCAGCCTCAGCACCACGTCCTGACCCACAGCTCTGAGGTGTCCCCAGGACACAGCTCACACCCCAAAGGAGAGGAAGGTGGGAATGCAGTGCCATGGCCAAGAGCCCTCCCTGGCCCAGGAAAACACCTGGGCCTCACACAGCAGCCGTGGGGGCTGGGAAGGTGAGCTGGGGAGGGAAAGGATTTAACCCAAGGTGGCCAAAGGACTCAGATTTAACCCAGGAAAGCAGCAAAATTCAACCACCTCCACTGCTCAGTGGGGGTGAGCTCCAGTCACCAGCTCAACGTGAGCCCAGCGTGCCTGGCTTCCCTCTTTTAGCTCAAACTCAGCACAGACTTTTCCTTTCTTCCTCTAGCATGGATCAATCCGTGGAAATGAGCTCCAAGAGGGGGCACATTGTTGGAATATGCTTAGAGATGCAGTTTAAGGAAACCAGCGGCATCCTGGAGCCCCAGGCAAGCTCCCTGCAGAGAAAACACCACCGTGGTGTAAAGCAGCTTATTCCTTTTATTTTGGACCCCCTCGGGCTGAGGGGAGCTGGCAGGTGAGGTTGGGTGGGCACCGAGCAGGGGGCACTGCCCCACGCTGGCATCACCACCACGGCCTCAGCCTGCAGGTGAGCTCCCCTGCCTCGACAGCAGAGCATGCAGGGGGAGTGCTTCTAATTAAAAAAAACCTCAGAAAGCTGCTTTGTAAAGGAATAATTTAAAGAGAAAAAAAAATAATTAGGAAAAAGGAAAAAAAGAAACCGATATCTCAATTGCAAAGTTCCTGCCTGAGCCGTTTCATTTCCATTTTGCACCACAATAGGAGGAGAGCAAACAATGGCTGAGAGGAAGCAGCCTGATTGTGGGGAGGCAAAGTGCCGCGCTCGTTTTTCATCAAACGTGGGTGAGCACGATTAAAAAAATATAAAAAAATATATAAATATATCCATTTCCTCACTTCATTATCTCCCCTCCCCTAAAAAACAGCCCCTCAGGACAGCCCATTGCAGCTCCTTCCCAGCCCCGCTGCCCTCGCCCACTGCCTCAGACCTGCTCTGGCTTCTTCTCTCCCTCCTTCCTCCCCAGCCGGGGAGATTTGGGAAGGAAAGGGGCATTCCAGGGCCACCATCCCCAGCGCCACCAAAGGGCCAGCCTCTGTCAGGCTGGAGCCGGGGAGAAGCGCTCATCGCACCCAACAGCAGCAAAGAGGAGGAGAACGAAGAAAATCCCTCCGGCATCACTTCCAGGAGGGCCGGGAGGGCCTCCCTTGCCACCAGGGCGCCCGTTGAGGGTGACAGCTCCGGGTGACAGCGATCGGAGGGGATTCACCGCCGCCGCTTCCAGCGTTCCCATGGCGACGGGCGCTCGGTGCAGCGTGTGAAACACTCCATTCGCTTATTGATTGAGCCGCCGTCAAATTCAATCACAAGTGAAAATGGATTTTTTAATGCGACTATTAGCTGCTTTTGAAAGGCAAATTGAGTTCGGTTATACCGAGTCAGCCATCAAGAAACAATTTGCCGTCAGCCAGACGGGCCGGAGAGGAGCCCGGCCGGGAGCAGCGGCCGAGCATCCGCGGATCGGGAGATCTGAGAGGGGAACCCAGGGGAAACACGGCTTTTCCTCCTCGAAAATGCCCCGGGTGAGGAAGGTGAGGCGCAAGGCTGGGCTTTGAGGGGCTGGCACGGACATGGCTCCTTGTGGGATCCGTGGCTGGAAAGGAGCAGGGGGTTCAAGGAGCTATTTTGATGGGGTTCACCCCAAAAAACCCAAGCAGGGCTGCAGGACAAGCACGCTGGAGGCTGTCCCCAAATATTGGGGTGCACGAGGGGAGCCAAGAGAGGAGGACACACGACCCACGGTGCTGTGGTGAAGGCCAGGCAGTGCCACCCCCTCCCTGTGCCACCCCACAGCCACCACAAACCCAACAGAGATTTCCTCTCATTTCCTTCCCGCCACTGGAAAATAGGATTTTTCCCTCGTTGATTAGGGAAGCAGATTCTCATTACTACGTTGAGTGAGGATCAATATCGCAGCCAAGTCTGAAATCAGCCCTGTCTGGTGCTGAGCACACCAGTTTTCCCAGTTTGGGGTTGAGCAGCGTTTCTGGGGGACATCCACGGCGTTGCTCCAGGATGGAGATGGAGGGAGGAGGTGGGACAGGACAGAGCAGCTTTTAACTAAACTTGAAGTTCAGACAAAACCCTGGCAGATGTGGGATTATTTATAAACATGTGTGTACTTGCCTGTACACACATGTTTATAAATAAAACCCTCTATATGTTTAAAAATCCACATAAAAATAAATACTTTTTCCCCATAAAAATAAATGCATTTCCCCCATAAAAATAAATACATTTTTCCCATAAAAATAAATACATTTTCCCCCCACAGAGCTGAAGGATTGTAACAGAGCCCATTAATTATAAACCAAATTTTTTTAGACCCCCCTGAGAACCCTCCAATAAATAAATAAAAATCCAGCTTCACTTTGGGGTGCCACCTTCCCTGATTCTCTTCTCAATCCCACGAGGGAACACACAGGCCTTATTAAACACTTGCAGGAGCAGCCCAGGAATTTCTACAGCAGCATAATCCAAAGATCTGCTTTCAAAGCGCCTCTGCTTCCCGCAAAGCTCCAGCCTCGGCTAATGAGAGCTTAACCACATGTTTGTGGCGGATGAAATAGTATCATTTTGCAATTATTATCATTCAGACATTATTTATTTAACCCGCAGCCACATTATATTGACTGCAGAATTGCTGTCATTTTTACTTTTGATGGCTCTCTTATTGAGCTGAGTGTGAGGAATTGTGTTCCGTGTTCCCAGTGTGGGGGAGGCTTTCCCTGCTCCCTCACCCTCTCCCCAGCCAGGTCCGAGTCTCTCCCCCAGAGCTGGTGGTGTTTGGTACCAGAATCCCCCAAAAATGGGTGTTTTTCCATCTTTTCCTCTGCTTCACCTTTCCCCACCGGTCATATTTGGGGAATTAATCCATTCTGACCACCAATACAAAGCCCTGTGCACCAGAGAGTCACAGATAAGGACAGAAGGTGGATTTGGTGTCATCCTTGTACCCCCCCAGCAGCTCTGAAAGCTCCTTTGTCAGAGCTGGAGAGGGGAGGCAGCAGCTGAGGAGCTCCGTGCACCCCAGAAAAAACAAATGTAGGGATAACAGACAGCCTTGGGCTGAAAACCCTTCTCCAGGGGAGCAGCAGGATGAGTCCCAGCCAACATCCCTGGGGTTTGCAGCAAAATAAACACCAAAGGGGTGCACGACTCAAGATCTGAATGTCAGCAGGGTAAAAGAAACTCTGCCCTCCCTCTGTCTCCTGGCCCTGGCTCTTCTCTCGCACGTCACTCTCCCGAAGCCTCCCAAGATGTATTCACACAACAGGAAATCCAACGTTCCCCTTCGCCTTCTTCTTTCTTCCTCTCCTTTAATTTTCCCCAAATGTAAATGAGGAAGTCATCTCTCCTCCGGTGATGAAACATCTGCCTGGAGAAGCTTGCAGTGCAATGCAACATATTTTGATCACTGCTCCATCTAATTACAGAGAAGAGAAGAGAAAAATCACAAAGCGGGGTTTGGGACTTTTTTTTTTTTTCCCCCAAAACACAAGGCATCTGAAAAATAATAGAAAAACAGCAGCACTGACAATCAGAGCAGAGGCAGCTTCCCCATCAGCCTTGAAAAACAGCACTGGAATACAGAACCTGCCTGGAAGGAGAGGGATTTCAGGGTGAGATAGGGAAAGATTAATTGCTCGTGCCAAGGACACGTGGGGATGGAATTGGAATCTCGGTATCCTCAAAGCTGGAGGCTGCTCCAGCCGGGCCACAGCGATCTGGCTGCACATCCATCCTTTGGGGCTCACCAGGATTGGGTTCTTGGGGCTCCCTCACACCTACTCCAGAGCACAAGGGAAGGAGGGACGTGGGGGGAAGAGCCTTAAAGAGCAGCTCACGGCCACAAGTTTCAAGACCCACCAAACACTCGGTGTTCGGGAGCCAAGATGCAGAAGGAGCAAAGGCTGGAGCCCAAAACTGGGCTGCACTGGCTCACCCCAGACAGGGACAGCAATTCTGCTCCAGGAGCAAGCCCGGGTTCTTCCAGGGAAGCTCTGGAGACACTCAGACACAGCTCCAGCCCGGCACCGGCAGGGGCAGAGCCCTCGCGTTGGCCTCGGCTCCTGAAGTGACAACGGGAGAGGTCTCAAAGGCACGGCAGGCAGCACCACCCACACCCCTCGGCGTTCCAGAGGGGCTGATTGCTTCCCTTGTTTATCTCTGAAAGAATTCACCGCGAAGCACCGGTGGGGCGCAGCCTCCAGCCGCTCGAGGATGTTGCTCGCCGCGGGTGACGGAGCTTTCAGGAGCTCCAAATAAAGCCCTAATCACAATCGTTGCTGTTTCCCTGTCTTGCTCTTGAAGCTCAAAGGGAGTCCATGGCTAAGCAGCAGCAAACAGCACCTCTAACGAGACCTTGCATGGCAAGGAACCAAGCCCAGCACCGGGGGAGCCTGTTCAGCAGCCTCACTGGAGGAACGCTGACAGGTTGTTTACAGCAGCTTCCAGGAAGGCAGCGCAAAATAAACAGGAGGCTACCTGCCTTCCACCCTTCTCCCACCCAGACTTCCAAGGGAAAACTTGATTTCCCTCCTAAATGTTTCAAGTTTCCAGAGGAGGAAAACAAAACGCTGCCTGTGATGAATGGAGGCTGGCAGCTGGTGGGGACAGGTACGGCACTTCAAGCCGTGGGAAACAGGCCCAGAACGTTCAGGCACCGCAAGGAAACAAAAAAGCTGACGGGAAGGATGCCCACAGACAGGCAGGGGGGTCCCAAGCCCCCGTTTTTCTTCACAGAGATTTGTCAGCAGCGTTCTGCTGGCAAACAGGCCCCTGTCCATCCTGCCTGCCAGCTCTCTTCCGAGACAATTGCTCCGAGGATCGTCCTCGCCGTTTGTTACCCTGCCTGAGCGTGAAGACACACAAGTGAGCAGCAGGTGCCTGTCTGGAGCCAATGGCGCACAATGGTTTAATCCAAGTCCATCTGCACGTGGAGAACGGGTTGGAAGAGCTGGAGCCTACAGAGCTCGTCACCACCACGAGGAAAACAAATGGATCCACTTCAAAATCGTGCCTGCCACAGACACCCCGAGCTGCTCCTGAAAGGTCACATCCCTCCTCAGTGTGGGTTTAATCCAAGTCTTGTCTGTCAGGGAGAGAGAAAAGCACAGCCCTGGGGCTCTCCAAGATGGAATTAGTCCTCTGAATCGTCCCCTGTGGGCACAGGCACGTGGGCAAGGAGGGAGCGCGTTGTCACCTTGGCGGAGCGCCGTGTGCTCCCTCCTCGGGTACAGCTGGTGCTGACAAGGTCAGAAGCAAGAAGAAAACTCACCCTGGGCTAACGGGAGGCAGAGAGTCGGAAGATTAGTCACCATCCAGAGATCCGCGTTTCCTGGGAAATAAAGCAGCTGACAAGGGGTGGAGGACATGAGAGACGCAGGACGGTGTGGGATTCCAGGCTGGAATTCAGCCCCTGGCTCTGCCCCAAATCCACACAGCCTCTGCTTCCCTCTCTGCATGTCCTGATTCTCCTCCTGCTCCCCAGCTCCTCTTGGGGCACTGGAAGCTCTCTGGCGTTTGCCAAGGGCAACTTCTTCCGAGCACAACCAAAATCCCCAAGTCCCCCCAGGGTCAAAGGGACAACTGGCCCCGACCCCTCCCAGGACAGGCAGGCAGAGAGGGGCTCCTCCCCAGCCATTCCTGCCGCCTCCCAGGACACAGGAGTGTTCCCAAGCGGATCCGTCAGTCTATTTGGAGCATCAATGTTTGCCTAAGCAAATAGCTCGGAAAGCTCCACAAATAGCAGGAGGGTTGGTTAATTGGGAAGAAGGCAGAGAACCACAGAGCAAAACACACGCAGGCAGCACCAAAGGCGGGGGAGAGCACGGCTGAGGGGATCTGGCCGCCCCAAGGGCACGTTTGCCCTCCGTACATTGTTTTCTCCGGCCCGGCACCACTGTCAACAACACTTTCTGCATATGCAAATAGGACCATACTCCCGCAATTACATGGCAATCAGAGGCAAATTACATTCTTGCTGTTTACTTTCAGTGTCCTTAATTAATCCGGTTATTAGACGATTAATGAAGCTTGTTTGGTGAAAAACTCATAGCATTTACAGCGCGAGCTCACGCGTGCAGCCGGCTGGCATCTGGCTCCGCATCGGCACGTGGGGCCGGCGCCTGTCCCCAAGGCCAGCAGAGCAGGGTGACACCGGCAGCGGCCCCGCAGGGCTCTGGGGGGTGCTCGGGGCTTGGCTTTTCCAGCCGTGCCTCCGCTCCAGGAGCTCGGTCCTGCAGCTCGAGCCGAGCTCCGGCTCCCGGCTCCCTGTCTGGGGACACAGCCCCCGCCTCCCCGCTCCTCTCCAAAGGACCCACACCGGCAGCTCCCACCGCTCTGGAAGCTGCTGGAGAAGGTTCCCAGCCCCGTGCAGCCGCTGGCCCCCGTCATCCCTCTCCTCAGCCGGGCTCCCGAGGCACCCTGCCCTCCCCAAAGGTCACCGCAGCTCGTGTTTGGTTAAGCTGCCGATAATGAAGTGGCATGTTCATCTAATGATCAAATTGCTGCACCACGAGCATGAAAGGCTGAGGAGAACTAATTAAGAAGCTCATTTGCATACTCCAGCGTTTCCGGTGCACGTATGGGGTTCCCATAGCAACCGGTACAAAAGCTGGCGACGGTGTGTGGGTTTTAGTGGGTTTTAAGTGCTGTTCCTTCCCTTTGTCATCCCCTGCAGATCACAAAGGCTCTGCGAGGAAGGTGCGGTGACACCGGGCTGGGGAGGGACATTTCTGCACAGCAAGGGGGGGCACAAACGAGCTGCGAGCGTGGCACCGCTCCCAGTGCCGCCAACTCAGATATCTGAGAGGGGAGCAGGGATCTGGGGGCTGAGGACACACTTGAACGGAAATCCCTGGCCTGACACTGCTCTATCCAAAACTTTCCTGAGTCACTTTGGCCTCAGCTCCAGAGGGAAGTTTTGCAGGGGACTGCACCAAATCCCGCAGCATCCCTGAGCCCGGAGGAGGGACCGGCTGCAGGGAGCTCAGGGTGACACCTGCAGCACTCGGGCCGCGGGGACGCTGTGGGCTGGGACCCTAAATGCTGCAGCCCAGCGTGGGAGGAAGGAAAGCAGGACCGGCCAGGTGAGGGTGTCAGCTCCAGTCCCAGCGGGTTCCCCGCAGTGCGGCGCAGTCCAGCCCCGGCTCCTTCCATCATGTCACTTTTCCTAAGCACCGAGATTTCTTTTCTGCTTTGTATTTCTGGCAAGAAACCTTTGCATTTAGATAAGGAATAAAGCCTGGAATCAGATCTGAACTCTGCAGCAGAGAGCAACATTTTAATGAATTAAATATATTCCAAACTAAATGCAACCTCTTAGCGCTCGCATTTTTGAGTGAGACCAACTTAAAGAAAAAGCCAACAATCCAACTCATTTCAGCTCTCCCTGGCTGAGAACTGGCCACAGGCCAATCAATTATCTTGAATTTATTCGTTATTCAACTTGCCTCCAACAGCCAATTTCCAGGCTGTGAATTGCAGGTGAGCGGCTCCGGCGGCGGCGGCTGCGCTCTCATTCCAGACCAGTTTGCGGGCACTGGTTTCACTGGGCTGCCCGGGAGCCTGGCCCGGGGCCACCAGCGAGGCAGGACACTCCGGCTGGCACGTTCAGCGCCAGACAGCGCCGGGGGGGCTGGAGGGACCGCGGCTGTTTGACATCCAGCAGCAGCGTTTACAGATGCAAACAGAGCCCGAGCATCCCCCGAGGGCTCCGCAGCGCTGTCAGGCCTGGGAAGAGACATTTAATTCGTCCCTGTTAATTCGAGGCTGCGCAGCGAGGGCAGAGCTGCGCCGGCAAAGCGCGTTTGGTCGCAGGGAGCAGATGCTGCAGCGGAATGAAGCCGTGGGTGCCCGCAGAGCTGCGAAGGGCAGTTTTGGGAGTGCGGAGGGCAGGGATGAGACCTCGTCTGTGCTGTCCCAGGCTCAGCCAGCCCCAATTCCAGAGCCTGGCGCTTGGGGGGCAGGTGAGGGAGGAGAACGATGCCAAGGACCAGCAGCGAGGCAGCAGAGGAAGCCCAGCTGGTCCCTCCTGCAGCCCCCACCATGGTCAGGGCTTGAGGAGCCCCAAAACTCTCACCCCTCCACTTCAAACACCTCACCTCACTAATTCCCACTCAAACCAGGAGTTTTCCTCTGTCCCCAGCCTACCCAGCATCCTGGAACCAGCTCCAAACCCATCAAGCTGGAAGAAGTCCCCTTGCCCATCCAAAGCTTTCTCCTCCCCTAACATTGTTTTCATTTCCCCCTCCCCCCCGTTTTTTATTCTCAATAAAAACATAATTACAGGCTTTTAAAAAAAGCAAATTATAGTGACATACTTTAATTATCTCCAAGCAATGGAGGACTAAATTACACAGTCAGGGAATCGGAGGTTACCTAAAAATAAAAGCAAGAAGCTTCATTAAATGCTAATTGCAGCTTTCACCACTGAAGTGAGATTTCAACACAGACCACCATTGACTCACTGGGCCCTGCAAGAGAACATTGGGGCTGGGGAGAGACCCTTGGATACACAGCTCGTGCCTCCATCCGTGGCTCCAGCCACAGGGATTGCTCCAAAGGGAGCTCCAAAGGCTCCACTCTGCTGCTGGACCTTCCCCAGCCACGGGGCCGGGTGCTTCCACGTCCCTCCAGGGCACCCACTGCCCCCTGAGCCCCACTCAGAGGCACTGCCCCCCCTTCCCAGCAGCTCTGAGGGGCTCAGCACAGCTCCTCCAATGCTTTGGAGCAGAGAAACAAGTTCCAGTTCTTCCCAGAGCTGGTCCTGCACCAGGAATGGAACAACAGCACCCAGCTCACCTTGGCTGCCCTCTGCTCTGAACTCGAGTCCCACCTTGCTCCAAGCATCACTCAGCTCTTCTGGGGTGAAAATTGGACCCTGGGGCTCTCCCTGTGGGAGAGGAGCTGAATGGAGCCCTGTCCTCCTGTCCTGTCCAACCAAGCTCTGCTCCAGCCCTGCTCTTCCCATCCCCTTCCTCCAGATTTCCTCCCCGAGGAGCTGCAGTGGGAAATCTCCAAGCCCAGAGGGGGCTGATTTCCCCCAAGACACGGGAAGGGAGGCACGAGGTGGCAGGCAGGCTGGAAAATTCGCAGGGAAATTATCTTGTTTTTCCATTTCCCATCGAGTTGGCCTAATTATGCCACCGAAGTCTGTAATTTGCCTCTCACAGAAGAGAGTTAATGACTGGTTCCAGGCTGCTGCTGCTCCAGGCGGGGGCACAGCTCCCGCTCCAGCCCCCAGCTGGGCCCTGGGACCCCAAAAGTTCCCACTTGCCCCTGGAGAAGGGGGCTCAGGAGAAGAGCTGGTGATTGGGAACAGCAGCCAAGGACAGCAGAAAGGTCCAGGAGGCAGGAAGATATGAGCAGGGGATGGAGGGAGCTGGCACCAGCCCAGGTTTTTTCCTCGCCACTTCTCAAAGTCCCAGAAAAAGTGAAAAACCTGCAGGTCAAGCACTCGGGGAACTCAGGCAATTATCGTTGTTTAAATTCAACAGCCCTTCACAGAAATAAGGGGAAAATCAGACAAGTGCTTTTAAAGCTCTAAGGGAGGTGAGGAGGAGAAACGATGGCACCAATTTCTGGACAGGCACCTCATTTACAAAAAAAAACCACACACAAAATACCCAAATCTAGGAATCTGATCTCCAGGAATCAGAATCCACTCCACTCTCCTCCTCCTCAGCCACAGGCAGAGCTACCCTCAAAAATATTAAACAGAGCAGAAAAGCAGAATCTGGGTCCTCACAGGTCCCATGAACTCCCTGCTGCAACATCCACAGCAGAGCCTGGCTGATCCCCATCCATCTCACTGCCTTACAGACTGCTCCCTTTTAATTAGCTCCCATAATCAGGTGCTGAGAATTAAACAACACTGTATCATGGATAAAATTAACCAGCTGTGCTGGGAGGTCACTGCATCCACCACTGGAACGGGCTGGGAGGGACAGGGGTCCTTCAGCAGCTCAGGTTTGGGGTGACTAAAATGGGGAATCTCTGGAGGGCTTAGGACACCCCCCTCACGAAAGGAGACAGGTGGAGGCTGTAATTAAGTCAGAATCAGCCTTTCCAGTCATTGTCAGTCAGAATTCGGGGTGAAAGCTGCTTGTGACACCATCAGAGCAGAATCCCCGAGCCAGAAGCAGCACCAGAGACATCAACTCGGGTTTTCTCGGAGCCCTCTGAACCAGGCAGCGCCTCACATCCGATCCGACAGTGATGGATGCGCTGGGAACGGAGCAGTTTTTTCTCCTGAGAAGCTCTTTTGACAAGTATGATCTTATCAAACTTCTGAGCTTTTCATTACGCTGCTTTTTTTTCCCTTTTTTAACTCCTGCCTTCAAGCCAGGCTCTGTCCCCTGAGCACAGGCAGGGAGCAGCTGCCTCTCCCTCTGGCACCAATCCCTGGCTGCAGCTCCCGTGGGTGCCCCAGGTGCCCCCCACGCACCCCAGGGTGAGAGCAGAGCTGTGATTAGCACACAAACACATCCAGAAATGTGCAAAATACAGGGGTGACATCACACAGGCTCAGAAAATCACATTGACTGGGTCTGTGAATCTGTATTACATTAAGCCAGTACAGTAATTTTTATCTACAGCAACCTTCAGAGCTGCTCAGAAGTGAGCATTGGCCAGGTGGGAGTGATGCAGCAATCCTGTGGCACTCCCCACCATCACTGTGTGAAGCAGTGCTGTGCCCTTGGCAAACAAAGCCCCTTCTTTTTTAAACTGGTGCAGTTTGAGTAGCTGATTTTCAACTTTGAGGTCACGAGGATCATCGATGTAAGTGATTAATTCCGTAGGGAAATCAGTCATGGGAGGTGATTGGTGGTGGCATTGAAAGAAAGGGGGGAACCCCGGCACTTTTGGGTTGGGGGATCAGGCACAAAGGGACAGGGAGCCAGCCCAGCACCCCCTCCCAGGCCAGGTCACCACTTTCACTGGGCAGCTGAAACAAAGCTTGTCCAGAAGCTGGAGGCACCCAGCACCTCTCTCTGCCTCCTTTCCCCCTCTCCCAAAAAAAGAGACCGGTTTGGACCCTCCTCTCCTGACCCAGCAGCCAACAAGCACAGCCAGCCCCATTCCCAGAGGGAAATTCTTGGAATCCCCAGTCCAGAGACAGAAACAGCAGCAGCCAATGCACCAAACTGCCCCAAAAAGGCACAGCCCAGACTCTGGGAACAACCATGTCCCTCACACACGGGGCTGTGCCGTCCCAAGGACAGGCTGCAGCCAGGAAGAGGAACGCTCCCCGCAGGGAGGGCAGAGCTGCTTTCCTTAGTCCCTGTTAACCCAGGATCCTTTAGGCTGGAAAAGCTCTCTGAGATCCTCCAGTCCACCCCTTAACCCAGCAATGCCAAGGCCACCGTGTCCCCAAGTGCCACATCTGCACGCTTTTTCAATTAATCCCTCCAGGGATGGGGACTCCAGCGCTTCCCTGGGCAGCCAGAAGGTGTGGGAAGCCCTGGGAAATCTCCTCCCCTCTGCTCCATCCCCACAGCCTCTGCCCACAGCTCAGGGAAGAGAAAACGAGGAGGAATCAGCCAAATCCCAAATCCTTTCCACCCCAATCCTGCCCCAGTGCCCCGTGCCAGGGACACGCCGAGCTCCCCTCTCCCCGTCCCACCCCATCTCACACAGTTTGCAGCTGCCTGGGATCTCCAGGAACGCCTGGAGAGGAAGGACACCGAGCCCTGAGCTCTCCCAGAGGGTTTGGCCACCCAAACCCTTCCCTGCCACCTCCTGAATCCAAGTCACCAAGAGACAGCAAACGCCGAGTGCAAAACCAGGGTCTTTTATTAGAAATCTCCTCGTATAAAAATGATCATGCTCTACACAGTCATCGAATAATTCATAAACATCCAGGCACTGAACTTTGTTTTTTTGTGTGTTTTTGTTTTTTGACTGGTCAGTACATAAAGCAGACATATTTCAATCCATATGGTCATCACATACATTAAGGAACCACCTATAGAAATCAGCACTTTGAACACAGTCTAGGTTTTATTTTATTTTATTTTGCTGTCTGGTTTTTATTTTTTAATGTAAATTTTAAGTATTTTTATTTATTTTTTCCTTTTTGCAACATATAGAATTTGGTAGGATACGGGGTAGAGAGTGAAGAGGGACGGAGGAAGACAGGAACGGAAGAAAATGGAGGATTAAAAAAAACTAAAAAGAGAAAACAGAAGGTTCTGCACAACCACAAACAATCTCACAAATTCCAGAAAAGGGAAAATGTTGGGGCTCTCATTTTTTTTCTTTTCTTTGCCAAAATACAGGAAAAAAAAAAACCCAAAGACTTGCTGAAGTCCGTCCCCTCTTGCCCGTGCTCCGTCCCCGCGCTCCGCTGTCCCCCTGTGGGAGCCATGCATCGCCGCTGTGGGCGCTGGAAGAGTTTCAGTGTTTCTGTATGGATTTTTTGCTGCTGTTGATGGCGTTTTTCCCCCGGGAGCTCTGCCCAGTGGCCCCCGCAGGAGCGCGTCCCCCGGCTGCCACCTCCCTGTCCTGTGCCGCCGTCCCTGCGAGGAGCTCGGCTCCCTCCCGCTCCCTCCGCTCCTGGAGCTAAATGGCGTGGTTGCTGTAGCTGACGTAGGTCTGCTTGGTGGCCAGTGCTGGAGGGAGACACAGAGCTCACATGGATCATCAGCAGAGGCCACCTCCCCCCCCGGCTCCTGTGCCACCCCCCTGAGTGACCAGGAGGTGCCAGGAGGTGCCAGCAGGGATGTGACAGGGTTTGCTCACGGATCCGGACAGTGCTGGCACATGGGATCCCTCTCCGAGCTGTGGCAGAGCCACAGCAGCTGTGGGGACTCTCCAAGGATGGTTCATCCCAAAGAGAGTCCCCAGGACGTGCTGTGAGACCCCAGGATGGGAATGAGGTCTCAGGCTCCCACCCACTTCCCTCAGCAACCTCCTACAGACAGACCCACACGTGCTGCCCCTTCCCAAAGCTCAGCCAGCCCTGCCTGGGACAAATTGTGGGGTCCCAGGGGGTTTTGGGGTCCCAGCTGGGTGTCCCACACCCCTGGCCACCACTCCACGGCAGCTGGGAGTGGAGCAGCAGGGCACAAAACCAACCAGCCTGGCTGCCCCCTCATCCAGGGAGTGCCAGAGGGACACAACAACCCTGCTGCCACCCCCCAGCTTCCCCCACCCTCAGACACACCAGGAGAGGAGGCAGCGATGGCTCCAAAGCCACCACACGTCCCAGAGTGGCACTGGGGGGGGCACAGCAAAAGCCACAGAGCAATGAACCCTCCCACTCCCTGCAGGGCTGTGCCACCACCCTCGGTGGGGACAACTCTCTGCTGAGACCCCCACGAGGTGCCCAGGCACCACAGGGTCAGCGGGCACAGGGACACCGTCCAGCCAAGGGCACGGGCAAGTGCTGGCCCAGATGGCACAGCCTGGGACACCCTGAGCAGCACACACGTGTCCCCACGGAGCCCTTGCTGCAGGTTCCCAACTGGTGTTCCCAGCTAACAATTAGATAGAGCAGAAGGAATTGGAGCTGACAGAGCTATTTGTTAGCTGCGATGTTTTCGTAGCTGATCTGCCCGTATCAAAGCCCTGTGAATTATTTATTCTGTTGTTTATTTAAGGATACGTGACCCGGCAGTGACAGAGTGAAAAATGTCCCCTCGGTGCTGCGCTGACGTCCCCCTGCGCCTCCCGCCCCCGGCGCTGCGGCCGTGTCCATTCCCTGCCTGGGCACAACGGGAGCTGCCAGCCCCGTTCACTCCGAGCTGCCAGCCTCGCTCGCTCCGAGTTGCCAGCCCTGCTCGCTCCGAGCTGTCCCAGCCCCGCTCGCTCAGAGCT
>VZTH01017022.1:0-37195 GCA_013397815.1 Aleadryas rufinucha | reverse complement strand
CCCCATTCCAGCTCCAGTGTGGCACAGAACCGTGGGGAACAATGGAATAAACGTGGGGAACAATGGAATAAACGTGGGGAACAATGGAATAAACACAGGAAACTGGGAGTTGTGGTCAACATCCCCATTCCAGCTCCAACAGCGGCACACGATGGAGCAGTTCCCACACCCTCCTCCCACCTGCAGGGCAGCAGTGGCTGTTTTGGGGTCGAACACCCTTGCCTGGGAAGAGCAGAGCCAGCAGCTCCCACGGGAGGTGGGCTCCAGCCTAGGGGGTATGAACAACAGCTCCTCGCTCCCACACAGGGACTCCACTGGGAATTCCCTCCATCCCACCCCACGATCCCAGGAACATCCTGGGAGCTGCCACGAGCCCAAACCTGAGGGTGAGGCTTGCAGGGAGCTTCGGAAAACCCCCCATGGAATGTTCCCTTCTCCGCCTGTTCCCCGAAATCCTTTTCCCAGCACTTCCCTCTCCCGAGGCCGCGCAGCAAACGCAGCAGCCGGCGCCGGCGGAGGTTTCGTTGCGGCACGATTTGAGCCCAGGCAGAGCATTTCTGTTTCGCTCAACTCGCCCAGCCTTTTCGCAGGAGGGTTCTGACAGCGGTGTGTGTTTTCCATGTGTTTCCCACGGATTTTCCGCGCTGTTTCCCCAGCCCTGGGGACGTGGAGGACGTGTTTTCCCTCCTGGGCTGGGCGTGGGGACAAGCAGGGGCTCAGGGGTGGCACCTTTGATCATTCCCTGGCAGGGAAGGGCTCCCGCAGCTGCACTCGGAGCCGGAGATGTCTCAGCTCTGGGCACCACAGAGAAGCTCCCTTTAATGTCAAAAACGCCTCCTAATAAGATTTTTAAGTTTGTTCAGGGAGCTGGAATGAAATATTTAACCACGGCATCACAGCAGCGTTTTATTCTCATGAAAATGCTGAGATGCCGTTTGCAAATCAGAAATGCTTTCCAATTTTGCTTTGAAATCGCGGCGTCTTTATGCAACTGTTTTGTGTGGGGTTGGTCTTTTTTTTTCCTTTCTTTCCAAGAAGAAACAAATCCTGGGGAAAAATAGCTGAGATTTTGGGCATTTCTTCACGAATCAGGTGTGTGCTCTTCAGCCTGTCCTGGTGAGGCTCTTTGGAGCCCACCTGGAGCAGGGAGAAGCAGCCCCCGTTGTTGCATCCAGCATTCAAATCCCATTATCTTTGTTTCCTGCACTGACAACGAGACATTTAGGTTGGAGAACTCCACTGGGCATTAGTGCTGCTCTGAAGGGTTTGCATGATTTGAGATAAATGTCATAAAAGAACTAGCAAGTTCTGCCAGAAAAGCACAGCTGTCCTACTTTTTTATTATTATTATTGGGGCAGTTTTCCCTTTTTTTTTCGGTGCAGTTTATTCACTTGCAGTTCTTCATCTCCCTGTATATAAATTCTATCTTGTCAAACACAACAATCCAGCTTGGTTCCATCCCTCCTCAACACTTGGATCCTTTCTTATCCCTCCTCCAGGCAGGTAGCCCAGAGCCACCCAAAATCTCCAGGTCTGGGTGATGTTTGGTCTGTGAGTGACTGAATTCTGAGCCCTGAATTAAACTATTTCCAAAAGGAAAAGCAGCTTTTTAGGAAGTTCTGGCCACACTCAGTATCTGAGGTTCAAATCGTTCTCAAGAAAGGGTTTTTCTATAACAGTGACCAAAATATACTCGAATTCAGCTTCTTAGGATCAAAAAGCCCCAAATCCCTTAAGATGTCGCCTGACTTTTTTTTTTCTCTTTTTTAAAGACCTTGTGATTTGTGCACAGTTTATTCGTGGGGGTTTTTAGTCCAAAATTCAAAGGACTGCAAGGAGGAATTGTTGGCAAGCAGCACAAAAAAAAAAAAACAAACCTGCTCAAAAATAACATAGGAAAGTATCAGAAGGAATGTGGCTCATTTATCCAAAACACCCAGGATCCAAAATAGCTGAGAGAGGAGGGGAGCAGGAATCAGAAAAACCCTTCCCAGGCAGAGGCAGGTCAGAACACAGAGAGGAGACAGGGCCTGGCCAGGGAATGCACACTGAGGATGTCAGCATGGTGAGAGATTTTAAGGCACAAAAGGCACGGGAAGGACAGAGCTGGGAATTTTCTGGCTGTGGGAGAAGCTGTTGTGGTCCTTGGATGGAGCTGCTCCAGGGCAGAACCAGCTTTTAGGAAGGCAGCAAATCCTGCAAACGCTGCTCTTGCACATCCTGCCTGAGATCTGGGCCGAACGAGGCGCTGGGAAGTCTCTGAGGAGCTGGAAATGCGCTGGGAAATCGGGAAATCAAGGAAATCAGCTCCTTTCAGCAGTGCCATAACCGGGAGCTCCAGCTGATCCCGATTTCCCCCTTTTCTCCGGTTCCCTGATGTTTCAGGTTCTGCTTTGCTGCTGCTGAAGCTCCCCCAAGCCCCTTCCAGCACCCAAATCCTGCCCCAGCCTCTCCCGCTGATTATCCCAGAGCCTCCTGCACCATAAATCAGGGAGTGCAAGGGAATTCAAGGAGAAGAGAAGGATTTGGGGAGCCCTCGTGGCAGCATTTCAGTCCCTATAGGGAGCTTCCAAAAAAAGATGGAGAAGGCCTGGAGTGCCAGGACACAGGGAATGGCTTCCCACTGCCAGAGGGCAGGGCTGGATGGGATATTGGGAAGGAATTGTTCCCTGGGAGGGTGGGGAGGCCCTGGAATGGATTTCCCAGAGAAGCTGTGGCTGCCCCTGGATCCCTGGAAGTCTCCAAGGCCAGGCTGGGAGCTTGGAGCAGCCTGGGACAGTGGAAGGTGTCCCTGCCCATGGAATTTATCTTTAAGATCCCTCCCAACCCAAACCATCCCGTGATTCCACGAAATCTGGCTGCGATTTCTTCCACCCTAAAAAAGCAGGTCCAGGTCAATGACGTCCCCACCCTCCAGAGGGATCAGCACTTCCAAGGCCTGGGAAGCTGCACACAAGAGGTGCCTTCCCCACTCCCCTGCTCCCTGCTGCCCCAAAGAGGGAGGCAAAGCCCCTGGGAGCACCGTGATTCCCACTGCAGAGGGAATCGCAGTGCTGAGGCTGCAGCTCCCGCCTGGCTCCTGGGAAGCTGCCAGGGAGACGCAAGTACGGGCAGAAAATGAATAGCACGAGAGATTGCAGGTAATTATGTTCCTTAAGCTGTTAACAGGATTGGCCATTTGATGATAAATGAGAGGATTTGGGAATGTTTTGTCACTGACAAGGCATTGTGAGAGCCGGGTGGGAACGGGAACGTTTCTGTTCCACGAGCAGGAAATTCTCCCGGGAAATCCGTCTGAAACCTGGATGGCAGCACACGGAGGAGAAAGGACAGACACAGGGCTCAGGCTGGAGAAAAAACCCCACCAGGGTCTCTCACATGTGGAATTCATTTGGGTTTGGTGCCCCTCCCGCGTCCCCAGAGGCTTCTGCTCTTCCCTGGTGAACCCCCACGTGCTTCCACATGGATTTTGGTGCCACCTCAGATCCCTCCATCTCCTTTTCAGTGCTCTGAATCCCTCTGGTTCCCTCAGCTCTGGGTTTGCTTTTGTGTTCCCCAGATGGGAAGGGAAGAGGAGAGGCAAGAGGGAGAGACAAGGGGGAGACCAGCCCAGCTCTGTTTGTCCTGCTCCAATTCCACCCCTCGGGAGGGTTTGGATACCCCTGGAGCCCCTCTGTTTCTTTTCCAGTGCCCTCAGATGTGATTTTTCAGGGTGTCCCAGTGCTCTCAGTGTGGTTTTCCCTGGAAATCTGAGCTTTGGTGTCCCCAGGAGCTCTCTCCACGTGCTCTGTGGGCCCTGGGGACTCTCAGTCCCATCCCACAGCAGTGAGGCTGGGGCAGGACCCGAAACAGGCACAGTTTGTGTGCAAAAGCAAAGGAAACTGGGAAGTCCTTCCCAAATCTCCCCCACAGCTTTTCACTTCTTTACTTTGGATGGATTTTAGCAGCCAGATTGCTGCAGGAGCCGTGGGACTGAGGCTGAGGATGAGGAGCAGGGCAAGGCCTGCTCCAGAGATCTGCTACAAGTAAATAACACATCCAATAAACCCCAAAATCATCTCATCTCAGCTGTGCCTTGCTCCACTTCTGATTTCCAAGAGGAAAACTATCCCAGCATGATGCCAGCGTGGCTAATTCCTGCTCAGGCCTCCCTGGGCTGTGACTCCGCTGCTCACAGGGGCCTTTTCCTCCTGAAGGGGTAAATGAAGGCAAAATCCAGTTCCTGCTCCTTCCAGCAGGGTTTTTCTCTGGCAAACAAGGTCACTGACTCCGTGCAGCTCCAGCTGAAGTTTCAAATGCTGGCCCCGAGCAGCTCGGAGGGCGGGCAGGAGGTGAAGCAGCAGTTTATTCTTAGCAACAAACACCTCGGAAAAGAGAAAGAACAGGAAAAGCAACTCCAGGCACTTTGCCCCTCCAAAAAACGGGGCTGAAAGCTCTGCTTTCACCCAGCCAGGGGTGAAACACCGGGTTTGTGGATTTGTGTCCCTGCTCCAGCACCCCCAGCCCAGCCCAGGCTTCCCTTCTCCAGCAGGAGACAGAGCTCCAGCCCCGCTGGGAGAGGCAAAATCTCTCCAGGTGAACATTCCCACCTCTCCAAACAGCAGCCCCACTCCCCAGCCAAGGCTGGGAAGGACAGAACAATCCTTGGGCACCGCAGCACCGGAGAAAACAACTGAGAATCCCGAGTTAATCTAGCGGAAAGAATTTTGGAACAAGGGGAAGGAAGCCGCATGAATATGCAGCAGATCCGGTGGGGAGCTGCTGGCTGCTGCAATGGCTCATTAGAGCTGCACAGCCCCAGCCCAGCGGCTCCCACTGAACGTGGCAGGGTGGGTTTGCCTGGAGAGGCTGTTTCACAGGATGGTCCTGGTGTTTCCATGGAATTTCCACATCCCCCCAGCAGCCGCCCGTGCGATCCAGCGGAGTGCCGGCGGCTCGCGGTTAAAAGCGGATTACAGGAAAAGCAGTCGTGAGGCTCGAGTTGGGGAAGAAGGGTGCCTGAAATGTTCTTCACTGGAATCAGGGGAGAGCGTCTGAACTGTCCACGGGATGTTTTAGTGGCGAGTGTCACTCACAGCATCATTTTATGCGCCCCAATTAAGTTAATCGGGACCCGCGGAAGAAAAGCAGCGCGAGATGAAACATCCAGAAAAGGAAGCCAGAGACCTCTGGGCAGGAAGGATGGGAGGGAAGGATGGGGATGGGACTCACACTCCATCTGAGATTAATGAACATGAAGAGACACACTGGTGGCAGAACAAGGAAAGGCTCACCGAGGAAAAGCCCTGCAGATTGGAAGTGCTGCGAGTGGAGCTGTGAGGAAAGAAAGCCGGGGCCTTTCGGGTGCAAAAAGGACACAAAAATCCTCCTGCTCAGGCAAAGCACAGGGCCAGGGGCTCTCCCTGCTCACACCTCGTGGCCTGCAGTGAGTGCTGTGGGAAAACCTTCCAGCAGAGGACAAATAAATCCACTTTTCCTGGCTAATTGTCTGGATTATCAGTTCCTGGCCCGTGGCCACCAACGTTTACAGTCCAAAGCAAGCACCAGCGAAGCGAGGGAGAGGCCACAGGGCTCTGTCAGGCCACGGAGGAGCAGCTGCACACATGGATCTCTCCAGGCAGGAATTCTGCCCATCCACTCCAAGGGAATGAGCCAGGCCAGGCTTGGAGCAAGCTGGGACAGGGAAGGTGTCCTCCCCACGGCAGAGGGTGGCACTGGATGGGCTTTGAGGTCCCCTCTGCGGGTCCGTGATCCCATGAGGAGGCTGCTGGGAGCAGGAGATAATAGCTCTGATAAAGGAGTGAGGTTTGATAAAGCATCTCTGACACCTGGGGATGGAGCACAAGGCACAGGAGAGCCTGGGGAGCACGGAAGGGTTTGGAAAGGGATTGGCCCCCCTGGATTTCAGGGGTGATCTCCTGCACCTGCAGCCCTGCTGGGGATGGGGCAGGATGGCAGGGGCAGGAGCAGAGGCAGCCCTGGGCTCTTCCCCACACTCTGCTGAGGAGGAAAACAGCATTGCAGCGTCCTCATCCCCTTCTGGGGCCTGGGACCTGCAGGTAATGGGGGTTCTGAGGTCACCAGGGTGTTGTCACCCTGCATAAAGGCTTTAATTTGGCCGAACCTGGAGGCACAGGGTGGTGCTGGGCTCCATCCCACGCTCTCAACAAGCAGCACACTTGGAAAAGCACCGATTTTCCACCTCTCTGCTGCGGATTTTCCCTGGTCCCACCTGTGCCTCTTCAGCTATTTCTGCTTCTCTTCCCACCTTGCATCTGTTTAGCTCCAAGTCCTCCCCCTGCCCCGGCTCTGGGCTCTGCTGGCACATCCCAGCTCCTGTGCCCTGCCCTGCAGGGGAATCCTGCTGCTGCCTGCAGCCAGGAACGGGGCCTCTGTGGATCCACAGCTGAACATCCACAGCCTGACACCATGAGAACCTCAGAACGTGGCAGATTTCAGAGGAAAAGGGAAAAAAAACCACACATTTTTCACCGGGGTTATTCCTTTCCTAAATTTCAAGCCCTTCGTGCAAATATTACAACTCTGGCTTGGCAAAAGTGACCTGTTTGGCATTGCTGTTGGGGGGAGGTTATTTATATAATAAATATAAATAAAGATATGAAACATAGAATCACAGAATCCCAGAATGGGTTGGGTTGGAAGGGAAAACTCAAAGCTCATCCCATCCCACCCCTGCCATGGCAGGGACACCTTCCACCATCCCAGGCTGCTCCAAGCTCCATCCAACCTGGCCTTGGGCACTGCCAGGGATCCAGGGGCAGCCACAGCTGCTCTGGGCACCCTCAGGGCCTCCCCACCCTCCCAGGGGACAATTCCTTCCCTATACCCAACCTAAATTTCCCCTCTTTCAGGCTGAACCCTTGTGCTATCACTGATGGATAACACATAATAACCCATAACGCGAAGAGATAGATACGTATCAACAACACTGGGAAAACGCTGTCTTCTCCCTAATCCTCTTGCCATTTCACCTGACACTTTAAAAAATATCACAGAGTCAAACACTCAGCGTGAAAACCTTAAAAAAAACCCAAAAACCTGAGTGGCGTGGTCAAAGTTTGGCGGTGACATCAGCAAAGGAAAACACAGCCCCAAATGTCAAACGCGGAGCTGGTTGTAAATCAATCGCCAGGAAAAACTCCTGACCTGACATGGAACAGAAGCAGGAAACAGAGAAACCTCGGGATAAAAATCCGTGGCTGACAGAGCTTAGCACAGGAAAGTTGTGTTTGCAGGAGAAATCCTAGCAACAGCACGGGGTCACTGCTCGGTGCAGGCGGGAGAATTGCGAAGGATTATGCAGAAAATGCAGAAGGGTTCGAACAGACTTGGAGTCGGCATTTGGAAAGGAGGATGATTTGCTTTCATGGCTGGGAGGTGATGAAATACTTTCCAGTCCGTTAGGAGCTGAGAGGGACGTTGGGATCCCTGGGCAAGGAGCAGTTTGGGATCAGCAGGCTCAGGGGCTCCGGCAGCGCTGGGGCAGAGGGGCTGGAAGGGAAATGATTGCTGGGCATGGGTGAGGCCCCCCGAGGGCTTTGGCCAGTTCTGGGCACTTCACAACAAGACCTGGAGGGGCTGGGGCGAGTCCAGAGCAGGGAAAAGGGACAGGAGGAGAGGGAACGGCCTCAGGCTGGGCCAGGGGAGGCTCAGGGTGGACAGCAGCAGGAATTTCCCCATGGAAAGGGTGCTCAGGGATTGGAAGTGCCCGGCGCTGGATGTTCGCAGCAGCAGATCTGTAAGTGCCCAGCTTATCAAAATCTAAGAAACCACAAGGGAAGCAACAGGAATCAGTGAGGAAAGAGCAGCTCTGGGTCACAGCAAGGGAGGTGTTTTTCCAGCCTATCCGTCATTAGCGCGGGCAGGTGGAACTTGGAGCCGCGTGGACCCAGGGAATCTCGGCGTGGGGAAGGCTGAGGTCACCTGAATCACCTGATCCCCCTGCTCCAGCAGGGTCATCCCAGAGCACAGGGCACAGGACTGAGTCCAGGTGGCTCTGGAATATCTCCAGTGAGGGTCCAGCCCTCCTGACAAGCTGGAGCCACCCTCTTTCCCAAGGCTGATGGCTCTGAGGCTCAGGGATGTCACCTGGCGCTCGCTCACACCCAAGTTTTCTTCTCCATAAGAAAATTTTGAATCCTTGGTCATCTCCAAACCTCCTGCTGAAGGTTTTTCAAACAAAAAAGGCCCTGGGCTCAAGCCCTGCTCTGTTCTCGCCCTCATGCAGGAGCAGGAGTTTCCAACCAGGATTTCTGTGAAGCTGCTCCTTAGCTGTGCCCTGGTCCCGGTGACGGTGCAGAGCTGCTCTGTGACCACGAAATGTCCCAAAATGGGCACACAGAAAGCCAGGAGTGCTGTGCTGTGGCTCTGAGAGCCAGGAGCCCTCCCTCTCCCAAATCCACACCTCTGCTGGCTCCCAGTGCCAGCTAAACCACTCTAAACAAGTCCAACTCCCTGTTTTTCCCAGCAAGAAGTGAATTAAATCACTGTGCACTTTACACCCTCTGTGTAAGCTCCAAAGAGCCGAGGGGGCTGGGAAGCTTTAAGAGATCCCAGAAGCCTTTCCTGCTTCGGGGTAGCACCAAAGACCACCCCAAAACCAAAAGTTTTGGGCACAAAACTTTCCCTTTGCAGCTCCCTGGCGTTTTCAACCCTCCCCCAAAAAGCGTTGCCCTAAAGGAGGCTGTGCAGAGTGGAAGTTGTAAAACACTGTTGGATCTCCCATTAACGTAATGAGGCTTCACCAAAAACAGAGGAGCAGGAGAAAAAAGATTAATCAAAATCCTACGTGAATTTATTTATGGATCACAAAAAATGTTTCCAGAATATCCAAGACATGGTCGAGGGATAAAGTTAGATGAAGTTGGGATTTATCTCGATTACCTAACCTGGCATTAAAATCCTTTCCCCTGATCAGCAAACAGAGGGATAAAAAGATTTTAGAGACATTATGTAGGTCTGGAATAATTCCCAGTACTAGTTCCTATAAGAAGAGGAATTGTGGGAGGAATACAAATATTAATCAGAAGAAAAGGTTCTAAATTGGGAAACTGCTCTGGCAATGAGACAAAAGTCTAAGTCATTAGTGTAACAACCTCTAATCCCTATCAGAGCAGCCAGTCTCATGACAGAGATGGACGTGAAATGGCTTTCTCCATAAATATTTCAGGTTTGATTAATTCTGACTTTCTATGTCTGGACGTAACAAATATGTTGTGAAACATATCATGAAAAACCAGAGACGTTCGGCTGAACAATCCAAAACCGTGTAGAAACCTCATTTTCTAGGAAATGGAGAAGCACATTTTAAAGCTGTTTTCCTCTTAACTCCATGCAGAAAATTCCCCAGTGTCCAACTCTTTTAAAATAACTTCTCCCCAAAAGCAGCAGCCTATCTAATTAAGTCCAGAACCATGCTTCCAGTTTGACCCCGATTTCAATTGGCAACTCCCTGACAGGCACCAAAATTCCTTATTAAATTTTTTTTTTTTTTCTGGGGATAGCAGTTCTGATTTACAGGAAGGGAAGAAAAAAATAAAATAAAATGAAATAAAATAATTTTTAAAAAAGAAGTAAATATTTTCTAGGTCAGAAAAGGGGAGAAATGGCAGGAGCAGTCCTGCAGTGCCAGGATTCACTCGGAGCATCCGGCACTAAGCTCGGAGTCCTGCCTTGGTGACAAGTGCTCATGTAAAGCAGATCATCCCTACCCAGAGACTGGAGCACATCCATATGCATAGCAAAGCTCTGAGATTACTCCCAGCACTCCCTTTCTTCCCTGTAATTACAAATCTTTCCCTTTCAGCTGGAATATTCGTCAGCCTGAGAAGCTCCACGACACCCCCACGGTTGTGACAGTTCAGCTCTGTTGGGGCTACACCAGAGCAGGGTGGATCCCACCCGTGTTTTTGAGGGGAAAAAGGACTTTTTGGGCACCTCCATCTGTGCCAGGTTCCTGGGCAGCTTCGTCGTGGTCAAAGGGGAGTGGGGGCAGAAGTGAAAACTGCTCAAGTCTCACCCTGCAGTGGAAGAAATGGACCTGTAATGGTGGGTTTTGGCTGAGGTGCTTAAAAAAGCAGGAATTTCCCGTTGGACAGAGGAGCTGTGGTGTTTTCCTGCCGGGCTCGTGGATTTGGGGTGCTCTGGGAGAGGTTGGTGCCTCCTCCCTCAGCACCAGCAACTCCCAGCACAATGCACAGGAGCTTTAACTTTGAGCCAATGGACAGAACCCCAGAATCCCAGAATCTCCTGAGCCAGAAAGGACCCACAAGGATCATCACAGTCCAGCTCCTGGCCCTGCACAGGACAACCCCAAGAATCCCACCATGAATAGCTCCTGACTTAAAAAAATAGATCCTCAAAGTACTAGAGGATTTTGGAAAAGCAGAGAAGCAGCTCCGATTTCAGGACCAGGACTCAGGGAATGGCTGCAGCTGGGCCAGGGCAGGGTCAGGCTGGATTTTGGGAGAAGTTTCTTCCCCCAGAGGGTGCTGGGCACTGCCCAGGCTCCCCAGGGAATGGGCACGGCCCCGAGGCTGCCAGAGCTCCCAGGGATGCCCAGGGTGGGGTTGTTGGGCAGGGCCAGGGGTCGGACTGGGGGATCCTTGGGGTCCCTTCCAGCTGAGGACAATCCCTGCTCCTGTGATTTTAGCATGTTGCAGCTCGACCTACTTTAGAGCAAAGTTGCCATCCAACTTCCCCTCATTTAAAGGTTTCCACTTGTGATGTTATAATGGGCTTCTTATGTAACGCTGGAGTGCAGTTCGAAGGCAGCTGCATTCGATCCCCATTTCGCTTTTAAGTAGTGCTCCCAATCTAATTAAATCATCATTCCCCTTTCTGCACCCTGCAGATGAGGACTCCTGCTTCCCAGAGCACTCTGTGGCCTCCCCAGCCCCGTGGCTGCCCCAGCACACGGCAAAGACCCGCAGCCATCCCCGGGCGGGTGGGAACACCCCGGGGACAGCTGGCACAGGAGCCCCAAATGGGAGCAAATGTTTCTCTAAAGCATGAAATGAAAGGTGAAAACACAGCTGAACAACGTGGAAAAGGAAAGCAGGATGGGAAGAGGAAAGTTTGGGATCACTAAACACGGTTTTGGACTGAACGGGCTGAGCTGCGGTGGCAGCCACATCCATAATTCATCCATTATTCATTCCATTCTTCCATTATTCCCCGTGTGGAGGAGCTGGAGATGTTCTCCAGCCTTGCTCTCCACAGCCCTGCACATCTTGTTAGCTGCTCCTCTGAGCCACGCCATCCAGAATCTCCAGGTTTGGATCATCATGGATTGTGTTCAGGTTCCCTTCGGTGGCAGGAGCTTTGGGGCAGGCTCCCCAGGAGTCACCATCCCTGGAAAGGCTCAGAGGATGAGGAGATGTGGTATTCCATGATGGGGGTGTTCAACCAAAGGTGGACTTGACGACCTTGGAGGTTTTTTCTGCCCTTAATGGTTGTGTGATTCTCTGATAATGAAACACCACTCGCCAGAGAAACCCTGGGAGCCTGGAGAGAGGGAGATGAACTGGGCTGGACGTGGCTTTGAGCAATTTCAGACTTCAAAAAGCATCTGGCAGAGCCCAGCTTCAGCAGGAGAATTCCAGCACCTGCATTTCCAGCTCCAGGCAGGAGCGTGTCCAGCCACAATCCCTGGGAACGGCTGCACTGCTCACGGACGCTCCCGGCCCAGCCCCGAGGTGCTGAAGGTCCTGGCTGCAAACCCTCCTGATTCCACGTTCTGGCCATTCCCTGTGCAATGGGTGTTGCTTTATGGCTTCATTTTCTAAATTCTCTGCACGGGATTTCTCTCTGCTTTTCCCTCTCCTTCCCCCAAATCCATGTTGGAGCATCCCACACTCCCCTCTCCCGATATCCCAGCTGTGGTTCTCTCATCCTGGTGTCCCACAGGAAGAGCTGCTGGTGGGATTCTCCCCAGTTCCTCACTCACAGCGTCTGTTCTGCCCTAAAAATTGCCTTTATTGTCCTCCTCACCTGCTCCAAGTCCTTCCCAGGTCCCTGTGCCTGGCTTTTGACAGCTGAAGGAGCCTCCCTAATTCCGTTTGGCAGGACAGTGAGTCCCCATCAGCCTCCCAGGAATTCTTAATTCATTTCTACTTTTGACCTACACACCAGCCCGAGGCAGTACAATTTAATAATCAGTTCTATGAGAACGTCTGACTTGCTGATTTAGGCCTGATGCCTCGTAATTTCATGGGGCATCCTGAACTTTTCCTATTCTCATCTTAACTTTTCCCATTTCCCCTCACTTTTTCCTGGCTAGGAGATCTCAAGGTCTCTGTCCCGTGCCTGCCTGTTTCCTGTCCTGTTCCCAAAACCATTCCAGCCTCACCTACTTTCTGTGGGTGGAATTCAGATTAAAAAGCTTTGATTTCCTCTCGGAGTTTCTCTACCTCATAGATTGACACCTCCAGGTAGAAACCTAAATTTAGGAGTCTGAATCTCTGAGCTGGAGAACTCCCACCCATCCTTTTTAGCTCTGTTTTATTCTTCATGGAGACAGGAGGAACAGAACTGCAGATATTAATCAATAGGTGGGTTTGCCAAACATTTATACAGTGACATGATCACATAATCGTGTTTTCCTTCCTTTCCCTTTGCTCATTTTTTTTTTCCTCATTCAGCTGGAATATTTCAGTGCTGGGGCCACTGCTCCAATGTTTTCACAGAGTTATCCTCCAGCAGCTCCATTTCTGAGTGGTAACAATGCTCTGTTCAAGCCCTAATTAAGGATAACGTGGAATTGAATATGGATATTCCCAGACAAACTCTTTTGCATTTCTCAGCTCTGACTTTCACCTGCTGCTCCTGACAGCCACAGGAACCATCTGCTCCTCTGTAGCTGGGCTATCCCAGCTGAGTTTGTGTCACCCCCAAACCTCCTCAGTGCCACCTTCACCCCTCTGCCCAAACCCCTGAGGAGTTCTGTCGCTGTGGCGCGAGAAGGAACACGGACTCGATCCGGGAAGTAGAGAGAAGAAGCCTTTTTTATTTCATTATTTATCACCTCTTTTATACCTCAGTGCTCTGGCATGGTGTAAGTCCATTGGACCTCTGGTCACCCACCTCCCAGGGTGATTGGTGCAATTCTACAACAGCCATTTCAAAATATTTCTCCAGTCAGTGTCGTAACAATCCTACAAACAACTGCAGGTGCAAAATAGTTTACAGAAAACCACAATATTGTTTTGAAGAGCTTGCATGGGAAAGACAGAGCTCAGAGAAATGTTACAGTCTCACAAAATACTGCAGAAAGCTGGGAAATTTCTCTGCTGAAAGCTTTTCAGCATCCACAAGTTCCTACTCATGGCTGAGCTGCAGAGCTCCTTTCCCTGGGGAAACCCCACTTTTCTTTCCTCCCGCTTTTTATCCCATTTTGTCTCCATCTTATTTACCTACAGAGGACACCTCATTGCCTCAGCCCAGCCACTCCGAGAGTCTTTAGAGAAAGACTTATTGGCATTTGTTTGGGAGTCCATGTGCACTTCATCAGCTGCATCAGCCTCACCTGCGAGCCCGCTGACAACTCCAAAGAGCTCCGAGAGATTTACGAGAGGCGGCCTCCTTCTGCAAGAACCGTAATGACTTCTTCCAAATAAATCACATTTATGAAATTGCCTCCTGGTTCTCTCCTTTATTATTGTAGTTTTTACCCACTTATTCAGGCTGAAGGGAGATTTACTGATCCCTGCTTTCCCCCATCTGTCCTGGAGACCTCTTCCTCAAGGCTGCAGGCACGTTCGCCACTGTCCATCCCTCTCGCAGCGTGGTCAGCTCGAGTGACACTTTTCATGCTACGTTTAGCTTGCTCTTAATCTACTGTTTGAGGTCTTTCAGGGCTCCTGATCGAGTACCATCTTATCTCGTTGCTTTCTGACTGCTCCTCTTATTGATTCGTTCCCCAATGTCCTCTGCTGGAACTTCATTTAGGGGCAATTCCTCACGCCCTCCGCTGCTCCACCACTAATGCACCCCTTCCCAGCCTTCCTCTGTAATTTGTTCCCTATTATTACAGTTTCCTTCCCTTCTGCCAAGTTTCTGAGGCATTTATTATGTCAATAATTTCCTTTAAAATCAGTCTCGTTCACCTCTTTGGGCCTTCAGAGTTACAGCATTTGTATAGATATATTTTTACATTTTTTTATTGATCTCGTTGCCCATTTTTCGTGGGACCTGCTTGGCTGGGACTTTAATTGCTGAGCCCATTCTTTGCCATTTCCTTCCTCGACGTTATTGATCTCAGCTCCTTCCATTTTTCTAAATTACATGAGTTTTCTTCTTCCTCTTGAAGAGGAGCTGTGATCTGGAGCCATGTGCAGTTGTCGATTCGGTGACTTTCCACAACCGCCAGCTATAAAAATCCCTCCTTGCTTTGGAATGTTAAACCCTAGTTTGCAATGTTGATTTACACAGCTTATCTCCCCTGTAAAAACTACCTCACCAACGACTCAGAACCTGCTCGTCTGCTGCTGTGACAATTTATAACTCGGTGATTTCACTTCCAAGTCTCTTCCCTACTCGCTGCTGACGTGGGTACCCACATCACTCACACCACCAGCTCCCTCTAGCACCAAGTGTGGACACAAAAGTCCAGCAGAGCTCAAAGCACTGCAGAAAATGAAGCTTTTTTTTCCCCCCATGTTTCAATGATACATTTCATTAACACCTCCTGGTTTGAGCCTTTGGTGATTGCTCACTCTCGTTAAATTTTTTATTTTCTCTAATTCCCATGTCTGTTCCTGGCACGCTTCAGGCAGGCAGTTGGATCTTTTTTTACATACTTTGGTATCTGTTTCCTCTTTCATAAATGTGGCACAAAGCACTTGTTTCTATTTATCTGTTGGTTTTTTGATCGCTTTCTGCAGGTCAGAAAATCCGATCCTGACCTTCAAAGCTCCTCCTTGGTTTTACCACAGGTTTGGAGCGAGCTCTGTGTTAAATCCCACCGATGATTGATGAAACAACTGAACAGAGCACAGGGACACACCAGCAGGATTCCAGCCCAAACTCTGGCCTGACAGGGCACCCACATTACAACAAAAACCTCTGGGTGAGGAACTGCCAGCTCTGAGCTGCCAGAACGAGGGATTTGGCCGGATCCAGGGCTGCCAGAGGGCTGCTCTGGGCAAGTGCTGGGAGCTGGGAGCCCACCCAGTGCCTCTGCCCACGGAGCTGCCCTCCCTAAAGCAATAAATCTCTGCCCCAGGCCAGTTCCCGTGCCTGCACAAGGCACTGGCATCCATCAGAGCAGGGGCTGCAGCAGATGGGCTCTGCCTCACACAGAAACAAGGTAAGAGTCTGGCCCAGCCAGAAATACTGGGCACACTGATGCAGACCATATTTCTTTAGTCTGCTTCTCAGAGAATCATGTGGAACAGTTTCAAAAGCTTTCCTAAAGCAAAATATGTCCCATCTGCTGCCTCCTCTTCATCTCCTAGACATTATTTTCTCAAGGAAAGAAATCACAGTGAGCTGGCATGATTAATTCCTGCTAAATCTATGTCTCCTTTCCATCTCCCATTTGCTTTGAATTGATCACGCAATATTTTCTTTTCAGACTTATTCCTGGGAAGAGGGATCTCTCGTTCCTTGGTTTCTCTTTTTCACAGGAGTGAAACTGTGTTTGCCTCTGGACAGAGCTCGGTGATCTCACCTGCCCTCGCAGGAGCTTCCAGGGCAGCCACGAACGCTTCGATAATTGCTGCAGCTCCTGCCTGCTCTGCCCACACGGCCCTGCCAGCACAGCCCCAGAGCAGTTTGAGGCCAGAGCTGCTAATCTGGCAAGACAAAGAGAGAACAAATCTGAAGCACAAACCCGGCGTAAAAGGACGCGAGGGACGAGGCCCCGCTCGCGCTCTGCTCTCCCCTCGCGATCAATCGCTCAGCCCGGCGCAGAATCATGGAATGGGTTGGCTTGGAAGGACCTTAAAGTTCATCTTGTTCAACTCCCTGCCTCTTCTCCCGCTCCCAGCCCTTCCAGGCTGCTCCAAGCCCCGTCCAGCCTGGCCCTGGACACTCCCAGGGATGGGGCAGCCACGGAACTCGGCGTTGAGCGAGCAGGGAGCTGCCTTCCAGCCGAGGAGAAGGGGGCTGTCAGCTCCAGGAAGGCTCTGGCTGAAAATCCATTTTAAAATAGAGAATTTCAGGTGGGCTGTGCTGCTGGGGATTCAAACACCAGCAGCACAGAGCTGCACGAGTGCTGACAGATTTGCTGACTTACGGGGAGAGCACAAAGGGGCCTCTCCTGAGACACCTGGGTGGAAAATGCCGGGGAGGAGCACGGGGTCCCGCTGCATGTCACAGATCCTAAAGGGAGCTGCCAGTGAAGGATCCTGGATGGCAGAGTCAGGCTGCTGGCTGAAGGTTTAGCCCCAGGGTGCTGTTGGCAGGTTTCTGTGAAATCCTCCCGGTTACCAATTAGGCACAGGGGGGAGGAGATGCTCTGCCGAGGTGATGGGCTCCATCAGAACTCCACAGAAAATCAGGCTTCGGAAAATCAGGCTCAGGAAAACACATAGGATGTGTTTAATTAAGTGGGAGCTGGGGGAAATCTGTCATGAGCTAAGGGTAAACAGATTGCTGAGGGTTGGGACGACACAAATGCTGTGTGTGTATCGAGTCAGGGCAGAGGAAGAGCTTAGTGCAGGGACAGCAGGAGATAACAGGTGAAATTTTATTTATCAAAATGGACCAAGAAGCTAAACAAAGCTGCTCCCTTAATTAAGAGCTATAAATACATGTATATAAAAGTGGGAGGGTGTTAAATTAAAAGGGAAAAAAAAAAAGCTGGATGAAATAAAACACAGGAAATAAAATCAGCAGCAAACAGCAAATCCCAGTGACAAACCCAACAGCGTACTAAAATACATGGCCATAAACTACAGAGAAGAGAGTGTAAGTCATAAAAGTGAAAGATTCTTTTTTTATATCAAAGAGAATGTTTTAAGGAATCTAGTCAGACTGAAATTCTTCCTGGGGAAGTCCATACACTGAAAATGTCTGGCAGCGAGAATGTAAATATATGAGCAGAGCTACCCCATCAGTCACCAGAGAAAGGAGACTGAGTGCTTAATGCTGGGAGGTGAAATACTAAACACAGGCCCCTCTATTATTCATAAAATAAATGGATATAATGGCACAAAGGGAAAAAAAAAGGTGAGAGAAGGAGTTTCTGGGAGCTGAGCAGAGCTCACAGACCCTGAGCAGCCACCGAGAGGCTGCTCCTGCTTCACCTCCTGCGAGCTACAAGAGGAGGGAGTTCAACAAGAGGCAGGGCACGGACCTGCAGAGAGTTTGGGCTGCTCTTGGAGCACAGGACTCCTCTTGGAGTGCAGATCTCAGAGCTCTCAGCGGGCACAGAGCTGCCCACAATTCAAGGTAAAGGGAGATGAAATGGGGGGAGTGAGCAGAAATAAGGAATCCACTCCCCCCACCTCCAGCAGCACTGAAACAGAATCAGAGAGAATCAGGGAATTCACTGGGCTGGAAAAGACCTTTGGGATCATCAACGAGCCCAGCAGTGAAACCCCCAGCACATCCAGCGCTGGTGTTCCCATTGAACACTGCGGGAAGATTGGACTGGGGGCAGAAAAGAGCCATAAAAAGCATATGAGGAGAGGAGAATGTGTCGCTGGGAAGCTCAAACAGCTCAATTGTGGGGCAATTCCATAAGAACTTTCACAAGGGGGAAATATCAACCGAGGCTTTTTAATCTCGCCGAGACGGAAGAAAGGCTGAGGACTGAAAAATGGAAGTGATTCAAAGCAGAAATGAAACCCACATTTTTTAACAGCAGTGATGATTAAATTTGGGAACAAACTACCACCTGAAGTGATGGATTTTGCAACTCTTGACATCTGGACCGTATGTTCCTGTGAAAAGTTCAAGTTTTGATAAATAAGGATTTATTTTTTTTTTTTCTTCCCTGAAAAATAATTTTGTCAGAAAATTCTTCGCCACCATTCAGGTTCCTTGTCTACTTAAAAAAGATAAAAGATGAGACAGAGAAACAGCTTTGTACGTTGAAAGTTGGTCAAAATGATAATAAAAGCAGAATAATGGAATTCCCAGATAAGGAGCATGATATGGCAGGAGTTAATTATCACGGTGACTGTGATGAAAAATTTTGCATCACTAACGTTCCAGAAGCATTTGAACATTTCTTTATAACAATGATCAAAAGGGAACTGCTTGACATAATCTACTTGAGCACTCGAGAGCCTTGTGATAGTGTTTTTCAGGCAGGGCTAATCCCGAGGAATCCTGCACGGCCAGGAGTCGTGGATGCTCCCGAATCCAAAGCGCAGGCAGGGCACCCTGGTGTCACCAAGAGGAATTTTCTGCCAAGGTGTTGAGTGGCATCGTCCCAAGGATCGTTTTTAATTGCAATCAAGGCACCAAGAACTCCTGCACCAGGGTTTTTAGCATGCTACAGGAATGAGAAATGACACATAAGTTGTGGAGCATCGTTAAGCACACCAGGGCCATTAACAAATGTGCCAAGGCAGGCCAGGGCAGCTGCGTGGAATTCGGGCGGAGGAGTTGGGATCCACAGCGTTGGAGGTTTTTTACTCAAACACTTCAGAAGGGTGAAGCTCATCCTGAATCAATAGGATGTGAAGCATCACTGAAGGAAAAAAAAAACAACAAAAACGCATCCTCTGGGGGTTTTTGATTGGCCTGAGAATTGTGGCACTCCTCAGTAAATGTCAGGCTTATCAGCGTTGTGGGTAAGCATCAGTTCGCTCTCAAACGAGCTGACTCTGTTCATTTTTCTCAGAACTGTGTGTAATATTCTCCTGGCAAGGAACAGCTCTTTTAGTAGACTGCAGCACAAATTTGTAAAAGGAGCTTGTCTCAGCTCTGATCCAAAAACCAAAAGAGATCCAGATTAGATGCCTGTGGAAAGAGCCGCTTTTTTGACTACAAAGCCCAGATCATTTGGAGTTAAAGCGATGCAAGGAGTACAAATTTCTCCTTTTCAGATCACAACAGATGCACCAATCGCAGCAAAACTTTCTTCCCTAGACTTGTTTACCTACTTCAAATTACATCAGTAGCTTCAAGTGTATTTTTGACCCGCGAGTGGTTAATGACATCAATCTCTCCAATACATATTCATCCCTTTCTAAAGACCCTCTCGTCATTTCTCCCGTGCAGCTTTCCTCTTTCGAGTGCTCGCTGAGCCCCAGCAGCCTCGTGGTGAGATCTTCATTAGCATTCGAATAAAAATTCATTGTTTGCCTGCGTGGTGGGGAGAGGAGCCATCACAAGTGTTTACACTGCGAGCCGCGTTCCATTTGCTTCTGACAGAACACAAGGAAGCACAGCAGAGGCTGCGCTGGGTCAGGTGAAGGTTCCCCTGCTCCAGCAGCAGCTTCCCAATCCCGGTGCCCAGGGAAGGGAGGTTTAAGGATGCGGCAGTGCTTTCCTGGAATGTTCTCCTGCTTCCCAACAATGTGTGTCTTGGGACTTTGCGAGTCACAATCCCTGGTTTTACTGTTGAGCAGGTTCTGCTTTAACTTCCCTCCATTAACTTCTCCCGCTACCCCCGGAGCACGAGTAAACTTGGAGCATCCATAATATCCCGTGGCAAGGGATTTTACGGCTCCATTACAAGGTTTGTCAAGAGCCATCAACCACATTATGCTGATTTTCAGTTGTTGCTTTGGAAGAGACGCTAAAGGGGCTCCTCAGTTTGGAGAGAGCAAGGAGGAATTGAAGAGATTTGTAAAATTATGGTGAGGCCACAGCTCCTGTCCTGTGTCCAGGTCTGGGCACCAAACAGGAGNGGACTGGATGATCCTGGAGAGCTTTTCCAGCCTCAGCAATTCTGGGATTCTGGGATTCTCTGGTCATATCTAGGACAGGTGGACAGTGCAGGCAGAGGAACCATGCTCCCACCCACCAGATCATTTCTTGTGTAGTTCTGAGTAGGTCCTTTAGTGCCCTTCCAGGACCCTGTCACGAGCTCCAACAAATTTGCAAACTGTGGTTTCTCCCAAACCAGAAAAAACTTTCCCAAACACGTTGGGGTTTATCCATTTATTCTGTTTTTTCCTTGTCATTTCTCCTCCCTCGCTCAGCACAGCCTCCACCGTGCCCATCTGCAGCTCTCCCCTTCACTCCTGGGGACCTTCTCCAGGATTGTTGTCACATCTCCCAGCTTCCATCCCTCCTGCAGGGAAGCTGATTTAAGTGACAGGTTACACACTATTGTAGCTCCATAATTGCATATTTGTTTTCCTCCGGAGCTCTTGAGTGATTACCAGATGGTCTTGGTAATTTCTGACTCTTCATCTTATCAATTAGTCCTAAAATGAATTTTATTGTCATTTAATTTGAGACGGTTCCTTACACTTGTCCCCATAAGTTTGGCTCTCATGGGAGAACAACCCTCCTCAACTACAGACAGCACCAACCCAAAGTTCCCTTTACTTTCCTCTCCTACAGGAAATCCTATTAGAGGCTGGTCATCTGTTTACCAATCCTCTAGAAAAACACAATTCTGCAGATTTTGAATATATTTTTACAATATTTTTGTGATTCCTTTAGCAAGTTTGCACCTGAAAATTCTCCCTTGCCTGCCCTACAGGTTTAGCTTCACACTTAATGGGTTTTTCAGTTTTTTTTTTTTCCCATAGTTTCTTTATTTGCTCAAAAACCCCAGATTTTGAATACTCTCTTCCACTCTGCTGTTAGAATATTGCCTTTTTGGTCCCTTGTAGAATTATTTCACTTAGTGATATATTGCTCTGAGCTTCAGATGGGGTGGGTTTATCTCGTTTCTCATCTTCTGCATCCTTAGAGCAGCTGCTTTTAATTTCCTTTTAGGAAGCTCCTGCACTTTTGAATAGGTCTCATTTTTAAGTGAGGTGGTGCTGTGAGGAAGCTGGGGAGGGGAAATCAAATATTCCTCAGATAATGTCATGAATCCCTCTGGAAAAAAGAGAGGGGTGTTCACCGAGGTTTCCAAAGGAGGGAGGCTGTGGAGGAAAGAGGATGTGCAGCAGCTCCAGCTGGAAAGGGAAGGGTGGGGAGGACCCTGCAGGGAGCAGGGACCTGGATGCTGGCAGAGGTGGGCAGAGGAATTTCCAGCACCAAGCTTCAGGGTAAAAGACAGGGAGGGAATTCAGAGCAGCGATTCCCAAAGGAAAAATCCCATTCAAAGGCAGGAATGCACCTGTGTCAGCAGAAGGATGTGAAGTCAACGTTCAGAGAGAGGAGCTGGAAGGATCCCCTGTAATTCCAGGCTCCCCACACTCACACAGGGGGCAGAGCTGTCCCATGTGGCCTCTCCTCAGCATTCCAGGCCAGAGCTGTCCCATGGGACCTCTCCTCAGCATTCCAGGGCAGAGCTGTCCCATGGGACCTCTCCTCAGCGTTCCAAGCCTGGATTTAACAGCAGGATCTGGGGGAAGCTGTGGGAAGCTTGGGGTGAGTGTGCACCCCTCACAGCACAGCTCCCAGTGCTCAGCAATGATGGTTTACAGGAACTCACGGCTCAGAGGTGCTGGAAAAGCACCCCTGGATCTTTTCTGGGTGGTTGGCATCCAATTTCCCTGGATAAAAACCCCAATCTCACAGCAGCCAAAGGGGAGATGCAGCGTGGGCCATGCCCTGCTCTCCACGAGGCAGGACAGGGCTCTCTGGGTGCCTTGTCCCTGTGCCTGGCTGTGACAGCACATGGTCACTCTCAGGGTATTTGGGATCCTGGCAGCTTCCAGAGTGTTTGACACAGGAAATGTGTGTCTATTTAAATGAAAACAAACTAAAAGATGAGTCCAGGCAGCTTCTGCCCGGAGCTGCAGGTGCCCAGCCACGGGGACAGGCTCCCTCCTCCTGCAGACGAGGTTCCAAGCTGCAGTGGCCATGGAATACGGAGCAGGCAGCTGGCAGATCCCAGGCAGAGGCACAGATAAAGCTGCCAGATGTTGCAGCCCGTGAGGGAGCCACACTCCTGTCCTGCTGCAGGGACCGAGCTTTGCCTCCTGCTGGGTTGGCTCCCTGCAAAGAACGCTGGAAAACAGGGCTGGCTCGACAGCTCCTTCCAACTGGTGCTGCCACAGGTTTGTGGAGTGAGTGAGTATCAACAAGAAATAAATCAGAGCTGGGAGAAAGGCTGCTCTCCGCTCTCCCTCCAGCGTGGCTTGTTTACACTCTGCACTGCAATCTGAAAAATGCCATCTCTAATGAATACTAAACAGGGGGAGGCTTCTCCTCGGCAGAGCCGTGCAGGAGAATGTGCTGGGAGAGAGCTGGGGCTTGGCTGGGGCTCTGTTTCGTGCAGTCATAGAAACTGTCAAGCTCAGGTGCCTCTGTGATCTGCAGGCAGCCTCTCTCCCTGCACCCTTTCCTGGCTGCCCATTTATTTTTTAAAACGTTCCATTGTTGCTGTGGCTCGGGTCTTGCAGCCAATTTTCATGTCATTATTATTTCTGCCGCTTTAAAATTTATCTACTTATGCAATTTTAATCCTTTTTTTCTTCTTCTTCTTCTTTTCCCCTAAACCAATTCACAGCAATATGTTAACAGCTGCCTTGTAGTGGAAGTCACTGGGAGTTAATACTCCCAAGCCCTCTCTGCTAAGCACTGACTCACCTCAGTGTTAGAAATCTGTTCTACACTGCCTTGTACCCCTCTCCTCAGAACGTTCCCACGGATCTGCTTCGTCACCAGGAACATTCCCGACCCTGCCTGGGCAGGGGACATTAAAAAAAAAAGGATACCAGCAAGCAAGAACTCTTCTGCACACACAAATGACACCTAAAATACTTCTGCAGCTGTGAGGATGAGGAAGCAGGAGGGGATCTCTCTTGCAGAGGATGGGGGATAAAAAGAAGGAAGAGCCCCTGGTCACATTTCAGTATTCCTGCAGGGAACACATCTGCCTCTATTTTGGGAGTTTGATGGCACTTTTGGTTTCTCTCCTCCACCAGCAACTCCATCTTCCCTGGGAGGGTGGGGAGGCCCTGGAATGGATTTCCAGAGAAGCTGTGGCTGCCCCTGGGTCCCTGGCAGTGTCCCAGGCCAGGTTGGACAGGGCTTGGAGCAGCCTGGGACAGTGGGAGGTGTCCCTGCCCATGGCAGGGGTGACACTGGATGAGGGCCCTTCCACCCCAAACCAGTCTGGGATTCTGTGGTTATTCCAAACAATTCAGGGCATTCCCACGATGATAACTCTGCATAACAAAAGTGCAGAGCAGGAAAGGCACTGACCCCAAGGTTTGTTAATGCACACACAGCTAAGAGTTTGTTGGGCAGTATTTTTTTTTTGGTGAAACACCGAATTTCAGCGTTCCTGAACAGCAGCAAATCATTCACCCCAGCTGCAATGGTTATTCTTTCTTCCTCCACTCACCCAGCGGAGTGTTCACATAAATATGCATGCACTTGCCACCCACACAGTATCAAACACTCCACAAGTGCTACAGAGCACAGGATAATCCGTTGTTTTGGAGGGATCAAACCTGCAGCCACGTGTGTGCAGCGAGCAGGAGCTTCTGAAGCCCAGCACAGGGGCACTTCTCACTGAGCTGTGCAAAGGTCACCCTGAGCTGTGATTAAGCTCCTGTCAACACCGAGCCTGGAGGAGAGTTCAGAAAACACTCTGCAAACCAGAGCCAGGCTCTGTGGGTTAAAAGGTTATGAAATTTCGTCTAATCTCTAGTTCTATTTTCTTAGGTGTTCACTACCAATCTAGTACAGGCAAGGAAGTCAGTGCACCCCAAAATTAGTCTGGGATTCTTCTTCTTTCACAACTCCTTCTTTCACGTGACCCTGGCCGTATTTATTGTGGAATCACAGATTGGTTTGGGTTGAACAGACCTTAAAAATCACCTCATTCCTCCCCCTGCCATGGCAGGGACACCTCCCACTGTCCCAGGCTGCTCCAAGCCCCAGTGTCCAGCCTGGCCTTGGACACTGCCAGGGATCCAGGGGCAGCCACAGCTTCTCTGGGTACCCTGTGCCAGGGCCTCCCCACCCTCACAGGGGAAGAATTTCTTCTCAATTTCTAATCTACCAGACAATTTCTCCAAGGCTGCTCAGACTTGCAGTTCAAACTGTTCAGAATTCTCTCAAGACTCCCTGAAATCTCTTTTTTAAGTCATGCTGATTTGCATCATCATTTCTCAGACTGAAATGAAATAATTTCTTTTTGTCAAAACATTCCTTCCACCACTCTCTCGAAAACCACTTGTGACTCTGTGAATTATCACAGGAATTTCACATTTGGCACAGCATTTCTCCCAGTGAGAGGCTTGGATCTGTTGCCTTCCCAACTGCCCACAAAGTTCTTACGCTCTCAAACCCTGGGAGTTGTCCACAGCTCGAACAGAACAAGTAAGATATCAAAAGATTTAACACCCAGGCAAAGTAAAACAGCAGAATAATCAGAATGTTTTCTAAGTGCATAGAAACTAACAGGGAGACGAGTCCTTGTCTACATGAATCCCTCAGGAACAAAACAAGCTGACACAACCCAGTTCTGCTCTCCAATGGGTGAGATTTTGTGGATAAGGGAGAAGCAGCAGGTCCCACACACCTGAGGCTCCTGACATCGTCCCACGAGGCAGCCCTGGGTGAAGAGTGCCTTGGCTGAAGTCCTGACACAAATCTGGTTGGAATCTGCAGTCTCAGAGCAGTTTCCAATGGCTCACTGTGAAATGCAGAGGATAAATTGAATGGTTACTCAGCTGCTCATAAGATCCACTCAATACTTTATTGATAGCCTGGATGAGGGAATGGACTGTGTGTTTATTAAATCTGCCAAGATTAAAGCTGTGAAGAGTGCCCTGCAAATACGTGGGGGAGAGCAGTATTAAAAACTTCTGACAACTTGGACAAGTCTGTAAACACAGGAGCCATCTCACTGGCAAAGAGCAGGGTGGTGTCACTTGGGCAGGAGGGAAGTGCACAAATACAGGATGGACACCAGCAGTCTGGAAAAATGAACCATCTGAAGGTTCTGCTGGATCACAGGCTGTCCAGGGGTTGTTGTCCTGAGCAGAGAGAGAGAGGTTATTACCCTGAGCAGCTCTATCAGCAGCAGAAATACCTGCCAGGCATCTTGCAGGTCCTCTGCTGTCCTCTGAAACACCTGAGTGTCCAGGTTTGGGAGCTGCTCCTCGGGAAAGGCCGACAGGCAACGCAGCAAGAGAGTGGAAAACACGAGCTGGATGAAGGCAGTGAGAGCAGGAGGTGCCAGCAGAGAGCAGGGCATGGAGAGGAGCAGGACCAGCCCTGACAGTGCAGGGTCGGTGCAGTCACAGCCCTGAGCCAGATCAAAGGCTGCTGCAAAATGCCGGTGAAACAACAGCTCTGCACTCGCCAGGAACGTCACAAACAGTTCTGCTGCTGCTGTGGAAGGAGGAGATGGACTAAGTGATCAGCTGGGAGCTCATCCAGCTTCCCTCTTCAAGGATTGTGTGCCCAGCTGAGGCTGATTAGAGTCTGTGTGTCCCCAGTTTGCCCTGATGCACCACGGTGGCTTCACCCAGCAATTGCTGCTGTGCGTTTGTATCGTTCCTGCATTAACATCATCATTAAGGTCAGTGGTTTGTGTTCATCTTACCATCTTGGGACTATCTGCCTCACAAACACCTCATCCAAATGCTGTCTGCCAGAGCAGCTTGACTCACAACTCATTCATCAAAAGCCATTTTCATAATTAGCCCTCAAATACTAATTCAATAAAATCTCTGTATCTCGATTTTCCTCCCCAGCCAGAGCAATGGGCAGAAGGGCTCGTAATCCTTTGGCACTGCTGCTCTCAGACTCACAGGATCCAGATCAGAGCTGCTGGTGCCAGTCTCCCATCCCACTGACAGAATTTTAGAAACTACTACTACGATTTTGGAAAACGTCAGAGACGTCTTGGGCCTCTCAGCTGCAGATTCTCACAGAGACACACCAGGTCACTGCTGCTGCCACCAGCACCCAGCCCAGCCCCTGGCACAAGGGCAGGGCCAGCTCTCCCTGTGTCCATTCTGACATCAGAAAAAAATCTTAAAATGCTTTAATCTTCCCCAGATTATCCCTTTCAGTGATTCCACATCCCACACCAACCATGTATTCCTGATGTTAGTGCAGCTCAGCCTGTTTTCTCCAGCCATTTTCCCAAGGAAAGCAATTTAAGCTGCAGTGGCCAGGCTGACTAACATGGCACCTTCAGACCAAGATGATTTCTCAGGGTGTCAGGGAAAGCAGCCCTGCTTTATCAAACAATTATAATCAATTACCAATATTGATCAGAAGCAGCTACAGCCAAGCTTCCTGCAGGATCCATTGAATTAAATGGCTGTGCTGGAAGAAGAGCAAAGATCCCCGTGAAATTGTGCAGGTTCTGAGATTTATGAAAGCACAGCTCGATTTCATTGGCATTCCATCAGTTAAATCAACATTATATAAACCCTTATATATAGGGGTTCTTATATAAAAGAAATCATGCAAGTCACAGACCTCGTTAGCTCTGTGTACCCTTCTACCACTGCTAAATTGAGTTGATATGTCAGAGACTAGAAACCCAAAAGATTCCTGATTTATCATCTTAATTCTTTACATCTCCTCTCAAGAATTCACAGTGCTGTCATTCTCTCCTCCATTCCCATTACCTTCTTTGTAACATATTGGCCTTCTTACTTTTACTGAATAATTCCTGGTCTATTATATCTATAATTATACTAATAATTAAGCATGCCTTTTCATCAGCTAGCAGCTAATTACTTCTGTTCCTACCCAGCTTGCTCAGAAAACAGTCAATTCATCTGTATCCCCATCACTCTCCCTGTTGCTAAGCACTCAGTGCCACTCAGCACTGGCACTCTCAGGGTGTGGGGTGGCTCAAGGTGCTCTGCAGTGCCCGAGTGCCGCTGCCTTTCACCCCCACAGGGGTTTCTCACCTGAGAGGAGGCTTTACTCACCTGAGAGGAGGCTTTACTCACCTGCCTGGCACCACTGCTGATCCCAAACAGCTCTGGAGCTGTCCATGAGCAGCTCCTGCTTTCTGCAAGGAGCAGCTGAAGAGATCTGAAAAGAATGGGATGCCAAACGGGGGTGTGAGGGTTTGTGGGTCAGAGCACACCCAAGGGTGTGAGAGAGGGGAACTGAAGTCATGAGGTCTAAACTCTGGATTGTTTGGGCTTTTGGCACAGTCAGAGGAACAGAGCACTTCTGCCATGAGGAAAGGCTGAAAGAATTGGGATTGTTCAGCCTGGGGAAGAGAAGTTTTGGGGTGACCAAATTGGGCCTTGCAGTGGCTGAAGGGAGCCCACAGGAAAGATGGAGAGAGATGATTTACAAGGGATGGAGGGACAGGACACAGGGAATGGCTTTCCAGTGCCAGAGGGCAGGGATGGATGGGATATTGGGCAGGAATTGTTCCCTGGGAGGGTGGGGAGGCCCTGGCACAGGGTGCCCAGAGCAGCTGTGGCTGCCCCTGGATCCCTGGCAGTGTCCAAGGCCAGGCTGGACATTGGGGCTTGGGGCCCCCTGGGACAGTGGGAGGTGTCCCTGCCCTGGCAGGGGTGGAACAAGATGATCTTTAAGCTCCCTTCCAACCCAAACCATTCCATGATTCCATGGTTCTGTGATCCTCTGGTGTGAGAACCACTTCCTCTCACACCACACCTTGTCCAGCACACCCCGATCACTCCTGATCTGCTGATGTGACAACCGGACACTGTCACCGTGACCCTGCTCCTCACTCTGGCTCCCACCAACACCCTGCCACAAATCACTCACAGTAATCAGCATCAAACTCCAGTGGTGATAAATCAGCTCAGATTGATTGTTTTTCCCCCCAATTATGTGTCATTTGCTCTGTTGTAGGCTGCAGGCAGAAGTGGATGTTCCAGGGCAGGAATTCCCACCATCGCCAGCTTTGGCAAGCTGCTTCCTTGCCTGTTCCTCAGGTAACTAAATCAGGGAAATTACCATTAGTGAAATGTTAATGGCTGGTATTTCCAGCCTTCCCAGAGACTGGGTTAGGCCAAACCCTTAATCCTTTTATCTGACTCATGACTGCAGCCTCTGAAACGAAGCAACGCTGGCAAATGAAGTGGTTGTGCCTGATTCCAGCGAGAGGAAAATTGGAAAATGAGGGAATTTGTTACAGAAAATGCTCAGAGTGGCAGCCAGAAAGGTAAAATGTTTTCAGATGGCAGGTAGACTATTTTAGGATTTTATATTGGAGGCTCAAAGCAAATGCATATAACCTGTCAAAAAAAAAGACTTGAGAGGAAAACAAAAAGCTTGCATCATAAAACAGCAGGATCAGGGAGGCTCTTGGAAGTTAAAAGGTACCCTGCAAAAAGCTGAAGTTGTGTCTGAAAAAGGAAATCTAAAAAGAACATAAATTCTGGCAGACTAAATGTAAAAGCACAATAACATAGACGGAAGAAAGAGTTTAGAAGCAGTTTGCTGAAGAAATAGAAAAGAATGTTATAAATCCTTCTTGAACACATCAAGAGCGAGGAGCTTGCAAGAGCCACACGGGTGGGGAAGGAGCACTCAGAAAACACGGTGCAATCACAAAAAATCCCAAATTCTTGGGGGTTTATTTCAAACCTCTGTTCACCTGGAGAATCTTGGAAACTCTAGAACCAGTATCTTGTTTAGAGAAGGCCTTCACAGAAGGCTTGTCTTAATTTAAGGGTGTTAAGAGGAGATTACAAAGCAGATGAAATGAATAACAACGTTTCACTGGGGGCCCGATGGAATTCACACAAGGTTTTCAGAGAATGTTCAATATGAATCATCCGAGCTAATACCCTCAGTACGTAACCTTTTGCTGGAAATTGCTGTGATTATCAAAGGACTGGAAGGTAACTAATAAGAAATCAGGTTTTTAAAGCAAATCCAGTGGCGATTCGAGGAGCCTCAGACCACTAAGCCCAATGTCCATATGGGTCACGTTGGCCGAAGCTCCAGCAAAGAACAGAATTAGTGAATACATGAATAAAAGTAACATGTTAAGGAAAAGTAAACATGACTTTTGTAAAAGGAATCCAAGCCTTCTAAATCTGCTGGAATTCTTTGAAGGAGTCAAAAGCATGTAAATAGCAGAGCTCCAGCTGAGAATTTTTCCCTGCATTTCCAACTCACCCCAAGCTTCCAGAAACCTCATGCATAGAAGGTCTCATCAAAGGCTTTTAAATAAACTAAAACAGCCAGGGACTACAGGTAAGGACCTCACAGAGTTACAGTTTAGCATTGGAAAAAGAAGATTATCCTGAAGGATGAGTTTTCAGAGTGGGAGATGATCAGCAGTGGAGTCCCATGGGGATTGAGGTCCACGGCGTTCGATGTGCTCAGAAGTGATTTGAAAAGTTGGGAGAACAGTGAAGAAGCTTTCTGACAAAAACTAAATTAATTAGGACAATATTTACTGCAAAAAGTTCAAGATGCCACGACACTGAGCAAGCCTGGTGATGAAGTGGAAGATAAATTTCAGCCCTGACAACTATAATCTGGTTATCCACAAAAAGCAGCACTTTACACGCAGAGTGATGGGCTCTGAGCTAGTTTGCACAATTTAGGGAATGCATCTCAGCATTGTAACAGCTTGTTCTATGAATATATGACCCCATTGCTCAAGAGCAGGCAAAAAAAAAAAAAATCCCAAAGTTTAGAATTCTTAGGAGAGAAAAGTACGGCCGTGCCCCCGTTCACACGAACGGAGAGCTCTGCTTCTCCAACAGCCAGCGCAGCGCTGGTACCCTCACCTGAGACAAAAAGAAACTGTAACAGCAAGAAGAAAAGCTACATGGCAGGATGACAAACATGGTGAGTACAAACCTGCTTTCATGTGAGAAGCGGAGTGAGCGTGAATGAGAGGCTGAACAGGAAGGGATCGCTTGGCATTTGTCGTCACCAATCGTGCCGAGCAGGCCAGGTGCCAGCAAGGGGAGATGGACACCGAACACGAGCCCTGTCGTGTGCCTCTTTGTTCAGCTGCTGAAGCCTTCATCTCCTGTCAGGCAGCAACTCTGAGGGCTCTGGGAGGGCTGTGACAGCTCCGTTTCCTGCATAATCCCGGCGTGCTTTCAGGGAGATACCAGGGGGAAAGGAGGAATGAAAGGCTCGCAGCGCTTTTCGTGCCCGTCACCTCAAAATCATCGCTCGTTAGAGGTCTCCACTTCCCTTCCCCAGCTGTCCTCCCCCACTGCAATTTCAGAATTTAAATAAGTGAAAGTGATAACCCCCCACACACACGCACACTCAGGCTGTATTTACTAACATCTGCCTACGGTGACCCAGCTGCTCCTTGCCAGCCCCTTCAGGGACGTGCTTTAACACGGCTCCTCTCACCTCTTCACACTTCTCTCATTTCCCAGCTCCTCTGAGCACTGTGGGTTCAGGCTGTTAACTCAGCTCCTTCAGGGACAGCGCTGCCTTTCAGTCACTCGTGCACTGACTTGTGCCAACCGGCCCCAAACCCGACAACAGCCTCAAACTCCTGGCGAGCCATTAATAACACGCCAGCAATCATTTTAATTGCAGCCGGGCGCCTGGAATTTCGGAGCTGCACGCAGAGCTCCTTCTCCCCACCATATTATTGTCCCATTGTGCATTTTGGAGTTTAGCTCTCATTAAAAGTAATAGAGGGAAATAGTCTGTGGCAAACGGAATGTGTTTGTTTTCACAGTTCACCTCCTGCTCCTCTGCACTCAAACATTCTCTCGCTCGGTGACAAGACCACAGCTGCTGCCATCGTTTACTTACCTGAGGAGTGCAATATTTAGCTGGAGGGACACTGGAGTTTTCTGTTTTGTTAGTTATCAGGTCAACAACTCTCACCTTATCACTTCAGTTTCCATTCTGTTGATAAAACCTGTCAGCCTTCCTTGAGTGGTTCCAGGCCCTCAGAAGAAATCACATTAAATTGGCACAACCAAGTAAATCTGTAAGGGATGTGCTCCTGCCTAACCAAAGGGAAGGGGGGAGGGCTTGAATTTCTCTCCCTCTTCCTCCTTGCACAGCTCCAATGTCCGAGCGCTCGGAGCTGTGTTGAAATCCCCCCTAAGGATTCAGCAGTTCAAGTCAGATCAGGTCTTTGACTGTGGCCCAGAGGAGATGTCTGTGGAGCCGAAATTGATATGTTTAAGTGCAAGAGACAATAATCATTTCTTCAAGTAGAAGCTAAAAATACCCACAAGGAAGTGGAATTCGTAATGGAGATTTTAAAGATCTGTGACACACCAGAGCCTGCACGGGGGTTTTAATGAGAGGGAGGCCAATTTAATCGGTCAGTGCCAGCAGACGCTCGCTGGGTGAGGGGCTCCGAGGTCTCGCGCTGCCGGTGAACGCCCGGAGCGGCGCTGGACGAGCCGGTGTCACAGCACGGCCGTGTCACAGCCAGGGACAACCTCCATCACCAACATCACACGGCCCAGCCATGAGCAGAAGGCACTAAAAAGAGGAGGCAAAAGCTACCAAGGAACGTTGCTAAAGGTGATTGCAGGACTGGCCATCTCCACGTGCCGTTTGTTTCATCGCAGCTCTGCGCACGGAGCTAAAGCAGCCCGTTAATTTTAAAGGCTGTCAGGGCTGAGTTAACGAGGACTTGCAGAGCACCTCAAGTCTGAATTCGCACCCCTCCCCTGTGAAAACTCTCCTGGAGTGTTTGTGGAAAGCCAGAAATAACTTCGGTGGACCATTCAATTACAGACAATCACCACCCAGAGCTCCCTGTCCTCGTGGCACGGCTCATCAATCAGGTTTGCTGTCACCGTGTCTCTTCTCATAGCAGTCACCAGAAGGCTCTGAGCTCCCTCCGAATCCATGTGACATTTACTGTCAGGGGCTGTCAACACCAAGAGATTCTCCCAGGGCCTCGGAGTTCATCACAAAGCAACGAGATCTATCCCCAAAGCCCGCTCCCAGTTCCAGCTCTGGATTACAGCGACTGGCTGAGGGGCTTTGCAGCACTCAGGGACGAGGGAAGCAGCAGCACGAGCTCCAGTTATGCCCAAATACCTTTGTTTGCTTATTCTCTTCTCTTTTCTTATTCTGCAGCTGCTTTAAGAGAGGTTTCAGGCGTATGATTAATTAGCCTTCCTCCAAAATATCCCTTATAAACTTCTTAAGAGAAAGCTGAGATTGTTTACTCGGAAATTTAGCCTTCCCATCTTTAGCATTGATCCTGCCTTCGCTCTCTGTTTAACAACACAGTGACCTAGTGGAAAAAATTTATAAAACTTAATAAATTGCAGTTGGCAGTATTGACAGAGTGTGTATATGCACATTTGGGTCTGTATGAACGTATTATAAGAAATCTAATAAAGTAAAACAAACACATTTGCTTTGTCTGTGAGCTGTGAAACGAGATATCCCCTGTAATTACACTGTTTGAAGTGTATTTGGTGAAAGGGGGGTGGCGAGATTTTTGGCCATAAATTTCTGGGTTTAGATTAAAAAAACAACTATTATCTATCAGAGCTGACATGGCCCACTGAGTTACTTTGCTCAAGATGCAGAAAAAGAAAAATGCAGATGAAAACTTCAGTTAGAAGGAGGCCACCAAAAGACAAGAGGAACCAGCTCCAGAGGATAAAGTTCCAGTGCCAAACGTGCCTCAAAAAAATAACCAAAAACTTGGAAATACATTCATTTTGTCTGCACTTTGAGGGGGAAGGGGCATTAATGAGTGCTTAAACCAGTGACTAAAAGAGGGATTTCAACTGCAAGGTTTTAAAAAGACCTCACAATGTGTACAGCCTTCTAGAACTNAAAAAATAACCAAAAACTTGGAAATACATTCATTTTGTCTGCACTTTGGGGGGGAAGGGGCATTAATGAGAGCTTAAAAGAAGGATTTCAACTGCAAGGTTTTTAAAAGACCTCACAATGTGTACAACCTTCTAGAACATCCATGCCTATTTTTAGCTTGCTTTCCACAACCAGCCTGGCTCCCTCTTCCAACCAAAATAAATATATTTCTTAAAGAGCACGGGATTTATTTCCCTCAGGAGCAGAGTATTTATTTTCCTAAAATTATCACGATAACCAGCAGAGTTTTCTCAGCCCCTTCTGCTCCACTCTGTGTGCTGCTAACCCACTGCTGACCAGCACCTGAGCCCAATCCAGGCTGGTTCCCATCCAATTTATTGCCCATTTCTCCAACCTAAACCTCACCCACCAGGCTGGTAGAATGACACCAGGGGTGCCCTCGTGGTAGAGTCCAGTAACCACCACCCACTGCTCTCCCCTTGTGCTCTGAGCCAGTCTCATCACAGAGGCAATCAGGTTCCTTTGGCTTAATTGTCCTTGTTAAATCCATCCTGGCTGTTCCCAATCCCATCTTGCTTAGAGTAGTTTCCAGGAGAAAGTTCCCCATCAACTTCCAGAGAGTTTTAGAATTGTCCAAGCCTTCTTCTTACCCTTCTTATAAAATCCCAGAATGGTTTGGGTTGGAAAGGACCTTAAATCTCCTCAGTGCCACCCCCTGCCATGGCAGGGACACCTCCCACTGTCCCAGGGTGCTCCAAGCCCCATCCAACCTGGCCTTGGACACTGCCAAGGATCCAGGGGCAGCCACAGCTGCTCTGGGCACCCTGTGCCAGGGCCTCCCCACCCTCCCAGGGAACAATTCTTCACTGAGTGTTTGATGTTTGCCCTTTTCTCAGTCAGCAGAATCCTCTCCTGATTGCTGTGACCTTGCGAAGGGGCCCTGCAGTGACATTGGCCACTTCCCCCACCACCCCTGGGTGCACAGCACAAAATCCCAGCACCAGCAGGCAGAAAAGCTGTAGCAAGACACTGCACCTGCAGCAATTCCTCAGGGCTGATCCCCTCCTCCTTCCCAATGTCCTTTCCGCTCTGCCTCCAAGCTGCAAGGACACGAACTGGCTGAGCTGGACAAGCCCAGCAGCAGAACCTCATGTGGAACGTTCTGAACGTCCTCCTGCCTCAGCCTGAGCCGTTCTCTCTTCAACATTTCCTCCACAGCAGCCCCCAGCTCTGAGCTTTGCCAGCTCAGCTTTGTCCTGCTCTGGACAGTTCCCTTCATAGAATCCCAGAGTGGGTCAGGCTGGAAGGGCCCAAAGGGTGGGACCTGGTGGCACCTCCCTGCCCCAGCAGGGCCATCCCAGAGCACAGGGCACAGCAGTGTGCCCACACAGCTCTGCAACAGCCCCAGGGAGGGACACCCCACAGCCTCTGTGCACAACCTGCTCAGGGCTGGGCACTGCCCAGGGCACAAGTTGTGCCTCCTGTGCAGGGCAATTGCTGGGCTCAGGCCCTGCCCGGTGCTCTGGGGCCATTGCTGGGCCCTGGAGCAGAGCCCGGGCCCTGCTCGGAGCCCTCCCCGCAGCCAGGGACAGCCAGGGACACCCCAGGGACACCAAGCAACACCAAGGGACACCAAGGGACAGCCAGAGACACCCAGGGACACCCAGGGACACCCAGGGACAGACAGGGACACCCAGGGACACCCAGGGACACCCAGGGCTGAGGGCCCCTCTCAGCTGGGGCTCCTCTCGAGGCTGAGCAGCCCCAGCTCCCTCAGCCTTTCCTGGGCACGGAGATGCTCCAGGCCCTTCCTCAGCCCCGCAGCCCCCGCTGGCCCCGCTCCAGGAGCTCCCTGGCCCTGCTGGGCTGAGGATCCAGAGCTGGACACGGCACTGCAGAGGTGCCCCAGGGCTGGGCACAGGGGCAGGATCACCCCTGATCTGGTGGAAAAGCACCCCAGGATCCCACTGGCCTCCTTGGCCACTTGGCCCTTCCCCCCAGAGCTGCTTCCTCATCTCTCAGCATCCCACTCTCATCTCACCTGGGTATTTTCCTTCTCCAGTGTCAAAGACACAACTGCACCACGGACACGGTGCAGCTCCTGGGGAATCCTCCCAACAGGAATCCGAACACAGCAGCTCTGCTCTTGCCTCGCCAGTCACAGAAAACACAGAGAGCATCACTCACCACCTGGCTGGGGACTTGAAAGCAGGACCAAAGCATTAAAAATTCAGTGATCAGCTGAGAAGATCTTGGATGAACCACCACCAACAAACGCAGGTTCGGTTTTTTGGAGCATTAATTAGTGGTATCAACCTGATGAGCGAGAAAATTAAGGCAAGATTATAGAGTGGAGATGCTGATATTTCTATTTTGCATGTAATTTTCATCCCCAAACAAACTGTAGTAGCTTAGCAAACACCAGTCTACTAACATGAGACAATTACAGACACATTTAGTGAAACAGGCAACTAAATGACTTTGTAATTACACTATTAAGCCAAATCTGGGGTGAAAAGGATAAAGGATTTGTGTCCCATATGACACTACAAAAAAAAAAATAAATAAAAGCTGTGGAACACCAAGAGAAATTTGGTAGTTTCAAGCAAGTGTTTAGGCTGATGGAGGAGGGTGATTATGGATCTCGTGGAAAGCCATACCTGGAATTAAACTAGCAGCCATTCAAGCATAAACCACAGCTAATACTGAACAAGAATCCTGAGCTCATAACAGGAATTAGCAGCACAGAAAACACCATCTTCCAGAAAGAGAGACAACTGCTGGAATGGCCAAGAATTTCTGTGCCTATGGAGCAAAGAAATAAACAGGAGAGTGTTCAGCTGGAGTGAGCAGGGCAATATTCCCACTCCTGATAGAAACCCAGGGTGAGGAGGGCGTGAAGATGGTTTTTCCTCATACTGGCACGGCGTGGTCTCTGTTGGGTGCAGCTCTGGGTGAGGAAAAGGCACTTTATAATTAATTCAGTTTATAATGCAATCACAGGAATCCTTCAGCACTCCCCACTATTAACGTGGTCCCTATATTTTGTCACTCCCCAGGGCTCAGGGAGCACTCACAGACACCCCAAAGCTGCAGGAACAACCTGGCTATGACCAGTCTGGGGTGTTTCCACATCCATGTTCTCCAAGGAGGAGTTATCCCCCCACCCTAAAGTACAGCAGATCCCCAGGGACTCTCCCTGTTGTCCCAAAACAGGTTCTGTCCCCGGTGTGCTAGAGCCTGATCCACACAGAGCTGAGATATTTGATTTATTGACAGTTCTGTGCAGAAAAAGGGGGCTGGGGGCAAATCCCCAAAGCCAGCACAGCCACCACCAAAACTTGTCACTGTTTATACATTTTAGCAAACAAAGGCATCAGTGTTCACCGGCTACACGTCACCTCGCTCTCTTATTAATTAGTGTTCTATCTTCTATTGGTTAATGAGTCTCTCGCTTCTCATGCTAATTAGTCCCACGCTCAGTCCTTCTCTCCTTTTGGGTCAGTGGTTTCCTAGGCCATGGGTCAGTGGTTGTGACCTGTCCCTGCTGGAATTATCTTCTACCCAATCCGAGCTGATTTCAGCCCGGTTGCTGAGTTGGCTTTATCAGTTTCTTTCTTATCTCGTGGGTCCTGCCAAATGTCCCTGTGGTCTGTAAATTCTGCGTTGTGTCCACCATCAGCGGTACATCCTCCTTCCCAAGCTTTTTCATCCTCCCTGGGGTCTGAGATCATCGAAACACGTCCAGCCCTAAACCTTAGCAAGGCAATTCCAAGTAATTCGTCCTTCTAACACCTGGACATCACTTAGAGCTCGTTAGGTGCTATTTGTTCCCGGGATTAAATCTCCCTTCTCGTTGATGTGGCTTGAAAGCACACGAAGATCAAGCACCAAAGAACATCCTTCCTTCATTTTCATTTATCCCACATTTTGCAACGATAAGGCAGCACCCTGTTTCATAATCCCCTTCTCATTCCCTGTTACACTCCGGACAAAATTGCTAACTATTTCTGACTCTTGAAATATCAGCATCATCAGCGAGGTGATTCCACCAAGTAATCGTTCTTTCGAACACCTGGACATCGCGTCGATGCTGAGCTGCTGTTTCACCGACAAAACCTCCCTTCTTGTTGATCAGGCTGGAAAATACACAAAGATCAAACACCAAGGGGAAAACCTTGCTTCAGCAATGTCTCACATGTTCCTCATTTTGCAAACCACGACTCCCCCTCCGCGCCCTCGGTGCCCCCTCAGCGCCGGCCGTGCCCACACGGGACCTCCCGGCCGGGCGGCGCTCTCTGCGCGCTCCATGGCGGCGGGGCCGCTCTGGCCGCGCTCTATGGTGCTGCCGCCGCTCTGACCGCGCTCCGTGCCCGTGCTGCCGCTCCTCCCGCCCTGCCCCGGCCTCCTGTAGCCGCCCTCGTC
>VZTH01017020.1:0-112530 GCA_013397815.1 Aleadryas rufinucha | reverse complement strand
GGGGAGCGGAGCCGCCGCGGAGCCTCCCGCGCCTGCAGCGAACTTCTCGCCTTGCCGCCGGTGCGCCCCGGTGCCCGTTCGCTTCGCGCCGGGAACTTGGGGTGTTCGCTGAAATTCTGGATTATGTTCCTGCTGAGCCGGTCTGCGGGGAGCTGAGCCAGGGGAGGAAGCATGCGGGGCTATTTGATGGTCTTCTGCCTTATTTGCTGCACCGCGGACGGGCAAATAGTGTATTCCATCGCCGAGGAAACGGAGCGTGGAGCGTCTGTTGGGAACATAGCAAAGGATTTAGGAATAGATGCAGCTACACTTTCAGCTCGGAAATTTCGCATGATCACCGGTTCAAGTAAGCAATATTTTAATATAAATGCCAGCACGGGGGCTTTGTCTGTTAACGAGCCCATAGACAGAGAACAGCTTTGTGAATTAAAGTCTGTCTGTCTTCTGAATTATGAACTCGTGTTAGAAAACCCTCTAGAGCTTTATAGGATGGAATTCAAAGTCTTGGACATAAATGACAACTCCCCCAGCTTTCCCTTAAGTGAATATCATATAAACATGCCTGAGTTCCTGTCACCTGGGGCACGGTTTACACTCCCCAGCGCCCAAGATCTTGATGAAGGTGCTAACAGTGTCCAGAATTATACTCTGAGCCCTGATGAACATTTCTATCTGGAAATGCAGATACGCGGGGATGGGAGTAAATATCCTGAATTGGTGCTGAAGAAAGCCTTAGACAGGGAGCAGCAAGCCACTCACAGACTTGTGCTTACAGCCAAAGATGGTGGGAATCCTCCAAAGTCTGGTGATGTCCCGGTAATTGTGACTGTGCTGGATACCAATGACAATGCACCAGAATTTGAGCACTCGGTCTACAGGGCGAGTATCTTGGAAAACTCCCCCAGTGGCACTTTGGTAGTCCAGGTGCACGCCACGGACTTGGATGAAGGTCCAAATGGAGAGGTCAGGTATTCCTTTAGCAATACAACTTCTGCTGACTTACAGCGAATGTTCTCAGTTCACCCACACACTGGGGAGGTGACAGTCAATGGCGTTTTAGCTGTTCAGAGACCCCTTCTCGAGATGCTTATTGAGGCAAGGGATAATGGGGCATTTGGCATGTCCAGCACAGCTAAGCTGCTGGTGGAAATCACTGATGTGAACAATCATGGCCCAGAGATTACAATTACATCCCTTTCCAGTCCCATTCCTGAGGATGCTGTTCCTGGCACGGTCATAGCTCTGCTGAGTATTTTGGATAAGGACCCTGGGGAGAATGGGAAAGTAACCTGCCAGATCTCTGAAAACCTTCCCTTCCAGTTAAAGCCTTCCCTTCAAAACTACTACAGCCTTGTCACCAGTGAGCTTCTGGACCGAGAGCTGATCAGTGAGTACAACATCACCATTACTGCCACAGACTTGGGTTCTCCTCCTATCACCACTCAGAAGACTGTTTGGGTGCAGATTTCTGATGTGAATGATAACCCCCCTGTCTTCAGTGCTGACACATTTGATGTGTTTGTGGAGGAGAACAATCCACTTGGTGCTTTTCTCTACCAGGTCTCGGCATCTGACCCTGATATAGGGGAGAATGGACGGGTCTCTTACACGCTCAGGAATTCCACAGTTGCAGGCAGTGCCCTGACCAGCTTTTTGTCTATGAACTTGGCCAATGGGAGCATCTATGCAAAACGTGCCTTTGATTTTGAGCAGCTTAGGAGCTTCTATTTCCAAGTGGAAGCCAAGGACAACGGGTCACCAGCCTTGAGTGCTGCCATAACAGTGAATGTTTACATCTCAGACCAGAATGACAACGCCCCAGCCATCCTGTACCCCACCAGCCAGAATGGCTCAGTAGCTGTGGAAGTTGTGCCCCGCCTGGCTGATGAGGACTACCTGGTGACCAAAGTGGTGGCAGACGATGAGGACAATGCCCAGAATGCCTGGCTTTCCTACCACCTTGCCCACTCCTCCGACTCTACCCTGTTCCAGCTGTCCCCGCACACCGGTGAGCTGCGCACCACACGCTCCATGCGCTCCACTGACTTCCTCAAGCACAAGGTGGTGGTGGTGGTGCGGGACCACGGGGATCCCCCTCTCTCCTCCACGGTGACGGTGGGCATCCTGCTGGCTGACACCCTGCCCCAGGCACTGCCAGACTTCGATGACAGCGGGGAACCACCGCCGCTGCTCAATGCCACAAACATCTACTTGATCGTTTCCCTTGCCTGCGTCTCGTTCATCTTTGCGGCGTTCATCTTCTTCCTCGCCGTTGTCCGGCTGTGCTGGTGCCGGACTTGCTGCTGCAGTGGCTGCTGCTGCCCAGCTGATGACTATAAAAAGTATTGCTACAGTGTGCACATGCTTCCCGGCTCCCACCTCCCGCCGGACATGCTGGAGGTCACTGGTGTGGGTAAACTGACTCACACCTACTTGTACCGGGCATCTGTAGGTCTTGGGCCTAGCAACAGCAGCATCCCAAATGGTGATGCTGGGAATGTTCCTGGTGGCTCGAGGTTACAGGTGCCAGGGCCCTGCATCCAAGTGCAGCAGGTCCAAAGTGACCGGTTGAGTGCTGTCCTCGTGGTAAGTACTTCTTCCTTCCGCTTCTTTTTCTCCCAGGCACGTGGCCTCGTGTCTGCACTAGGTTGCTCAGTGCAGAACACACTGAGGGCATTTGCAGGAAAACAGGTGTTAATTCATGGCACCTGGAGGAAATTTCCGTTTCTTTTATGTATTTTCTAAAGCCAAGAGTCTCTTTGGCTGAAATATTGTCATGGGATGGCAAAAGAATTTTATTTTCTTTTCTGCTGCAAACATTAAGGACCTTCAGATATAACTGAAGGTAAAGGTGTAAGTTAAAACCAAATACCTTGTAAGCCAAGCCATTGTCTTCAGAGAGCTGAGTAGGGGCATGATAAGAGTACATGCATGTTTCTAATCAGTGGGTGGTTCTAAGATACACTGTGTAGAGTCCGTGATTTTATTTTTTAATTTTTTTTTTTTTATCCCCACCCTGACACTCCTGAGCTTTTTATTTCATTGAGGGGGAGTAGTTAGTTTCATTTTTATTTCATTTCATTGTTTCATTTTATTTCATTGAGGGGGAGCCAAGATGCTGGTTTGCAATGCCCAAGGTAACTCTGTGGTGGAATAGCTCTAATTCAATATCCAGCACCTCTTTAGGAAACGTGATTTGTAGTGTTCCTCTCACTTTCCAAGCAATCCATAGGTTCTTTGAATCTTAAATAATTCTCTGCTGAGCCTCTGACCAAGCTGGTTTCTTCTCAGTAGGGTAATGAGTGATTTTTCAGGAGAAAATGTCTTCCTGTGATCACAGTGTAGGGCTGCAAGGTGGGCTATGTCTGCAGGCCTGATCTGCTGGGTGTTGCTTCGTTACTTGTCCAAGATCCAGTTTTCTTACATGTATTTTTAATAGGTCCTGTGAGTCATCTTTATATTTTTATGAAGTTTTGAGATGTTTTGCCTGCACTGTCAAATTCCTTGGTGTGCATAACAGTAACTAACCACTGTTGGTTCTGCTCAGGCTGGTACTCCGTGTCTGGTAAGAGCTACTCCAGATGTTTCTAAGGGAGATGTAAGAACTCAGGTTGGACAGACATGGTGTAATTTGCTTCCTGCTGCTGTTTTTTATTTTAGTTTACCATTATTAGAGCCTGTCTTAAGTCTGTAGCCGTTATGTTTATTTTCACCTTTGAAATCTTTATTGCACCTTTAAATATGTGTAAAAGCCCAGCTCCTTTCTGAACCTTGATAAGGTTAGCTTCAATAACTTCTCTGGATAATCAGATATACATTCAACTACATAATACTTTAGTTTACAACTCTTGAATTTCCAAGTAGTGAATTTTTATAAATACTCCCTTCTAGAAAGGTTCCAAATTGCTCTTAACTATCCAATTAATTAATCATGCCTTCCCTTATTTATCTGTTGACCAGATTTGATTTAAACATGGTGGTTTTCCTAGAATTTAATCAAAGTCATAATCAGTTTTAAATTATGTTCTCTGTAGCAGCAGAGGATTGCACATGTTGTGGGTTTCTCACTGTTCAAAGAGGGGTGTGTGGAATACCTAGATCTTGCAAAAGGAAAGGTGTTGGTGTCCTTCCATAAGAAACTATAGATTCTAGGAAAATAGCAGTTGACAGTATGTAAAGAAGAATCTGGACCTAATGCATTGGACACTTTGGGAATACCATTGATTATTTGAGGATCTGAAAAACAAAAAAGCTGAGTTAGAACCTTTGTAAAGGGGAATTCAAAAACTTTTTGGCAACATCTTAACTCAGAAGGTGTCTGCAAGAACCCTGACGGTGTCTGGGGGAAGTAACTTTGGCTGGAGAGTAGTTCATGATTGCAAAACTTATAATAATGATGACATATATATAACAACAAAAATAAACAAAAAACCTCAAAAAGCTGTCACAACTCATTTCTTTGTTCCAGTTGAGCAAGATCTGGAAACTCAAGTTACCAACACATTAAAGAACCAAAGAATAAGGAAAATGAAAAAGTATCCCTGATCTCCATAATCAGAACAACTAAAATGTGTCTCATTGCATCTTGCTGTATTTCAGTCACTCAGGTGAAGTTTTAAACTTGTAACATGAGACACCTTTTTCAAAAGTTTGATAGTGGGCAAAATAAATCCCAGATGTCATCTTTGGCAATTTTATTTCCTTAGTTTCTAATACTCAGAGATGGGCAACCATAGATATGGCTCATGTGGAAAGTCCAAAGGCTTTGCATAACTGAGCCAAGTAGAGGAGCAGAGGCAGAGACTGTAAAAATCCATCTACCCTTGAAATCAAAATTATGCTGCTTATTATTAATTTGGTGCTGATCATTCATATATACACATATGAATATGTACATATACTTACCATTATATAGATACATATATTTACCATTAGAAATTTCGGTTAAAAAAATTAAATTTTTATTTTGGATGTTGACTAAATGTTGTCTGTAAGTGCTTTCAGACTGATTCATTTGTAATTAAAAATATAAACCTACATGACCCTTTGAGTTTTTGAGGAGGGGTCGTTGTATTGCCCCCTAAGAATATAAATGTAACAAAAAGAAAGTAACAGAAAGAAAGTAACAGATATTTAAAAGGCACCAGGAGCAACTTCATAGTCATCATGCAAAGCGCTGGAAAGTATTTAAAAATTACAATTTTAGCAGAAATTAAATATACCTGATTTTTATTTTGTTGGGGTTTTTTTTAATTGAGGAGGTGATTACAATTTTCAGTACATGTAGGATAGAAAAAGGTCTGCATATAGGAAAAGTTAATTAAATTTCCAGAAATTAGATGTATTTTCAAAATTTGGGTTGATTTCTTTATCCTTGTTCTGCTTTTGCTACTGAATTAAACAATAGGCTTGGATGTGTTTGCATATGCAGACGCATGAGACCCATTTGTGCTTTCATATTTTCTATTTGGGTTAGAGCTATAAATAGCTCCATGGGTGGCCATAACAGCACTAGAGTAAACTGTAATTGTATCCTTTTCAGTGTTTTGTCGTGTCTTTCTGCAGCATGGCATAAATGGCAGCTGAGTGAAAAGCACGGTGAGCTGCTGTGCTGTGGGAGAGACAAAGCACGAGTGCTTACTAAAGTAAGCAGTGGTTCACTGACTGATTTCTGGGATTGTGATGCAGCCGTGGGTTGCTGCAGTTCTTTTGTTTGCCCGTGTTGGCCATTGTGCCACACAAAAGGCCTGTGAGATATTTCCACATTCAGAGCACAGCGACCTCTCTGTGACTTGGCATTCAGTATTTAGGTTACACCCAAAAATAGACGCAAACCTCGCAATGGAGAGTATTTCTCGCTAAACCGTAATGGGAGTGGAATAATTTTGTGCAACATGGCATGGATTTCCTGTGACAAAAATGGATCCACTTGCACTGAGGCAGGCTGGCAATTGAGGCTGAACTGCTGCGGGCTAAGCATCAGTGGCTGCCTCTCACAAGTGAGGACCAGATGTGTGTGCAAGCCCTCCCCGTGTCTCATTCTGATGGGAATAACACAGCCAAATGTCAGAGTGAAGCACCTTCCCAATTCTTTCTGTCAGTGCTAATAGCAGCCTGTCCAGAACCAGCAGTCTTGTGTCCACATCACGAGAATTCAGTTTTTCAGGAAGATTTCTTGGCTACAAAAGTTACTCTTGGGGTCAAGCCATGAAAATCCTAGAAGGAGTGACCAAAGAAAATTCAGCAAGGGGAAGTGCCTCCTTCTGACCACTCCAAGTACCTTTCACAAAGAAGGATGTGTTCAGCAAAAGAATGTTGAGTCCTGTAAAGGCTGCAAATGCCTGGGCTGAAACTTTGCCTAAAGCCTGCCTTGGAGTGTTATTTTTAGAAGTAGGGGAAGGGAGAGTGACAGGAGGAGTTGGTTGAGACAAAGGGCTTGAGGGGATGTGGAGAGTAATATGATTGTATTTGGAGGTGGATAAGGTGAAGGGAAGGATGAGGTTGAATGGTGATGTGGGCTGAGGAAGGGTGATCCTTGTATGAAAGCATAACACAGGAAAACAGAGTTTGCATCAAGTCCAGTCCTTTCCTGTATCACTCACCATTTAATCTTAAATATTGAAATTCCAAGATTTATATTTTAACTGTAAAAATAATAATTTTTAATTACAAAATGCACTAGGCTGTGCCCATTATTCCTATTGGAAAGTTATTCCCCTAAGGCTTTGAAATGCTGTTCTGACATCCTGCCAACAGTTCTTTGATATGAATTTGTAGACTTTTGATTTCGTGCCAGCAATTCCCTTTTAGTAGGAGTAGTTCTTTCCCTCTTTGCATCTTGCTTTACCCACGGCTTAGAAAGCAGCCACATCCTTTCTTAGCCTTTGTTTGACCAAGCTAAACAAGTTGATGTCTTTCAGTCTTTTTTCGTATGGTCACCTGTGCACTTATCTGATTATGCTGCTAACCCTTCTCAGCATCAGTTTTTAATTTTTGGATATATATTTTTTGCATCTCTTGCAAATGTGTGACCAGAAAGGACTTCCTGTGTAGATAGGAATACTTCTTTGCCCAGATCATAGGGAATACATCACCTGATTCTTCTTGGGAGGCCAATTACCTTCTCCATAGTTTTAATGAGTTGATTAATTGGTCACAGAAGTATTATTGCAGAATTTCTTTGAGGGTAGAGGTGGATGGGTAAAGGTTAATTCCCAAGATGGTCCTTCTGCCCAAATTCATCCATCTAAATGCTTGATGTTTGAGCCTCAGATGTTGAAAAGTCTTAGTCACCTGCTCAGAGCAAATCATCCTGTTCATCTTTGTTATGTGAGTTTAGACAAAGTCTACAGACAGCACTGAGAGTAAATGAATGACTGTTATCTTCATAGGTATCAAGATTTTGAAGTGAATGATTCCATATTATTGTCCTCTGCAACTGTTGTTAGAATAGCCCAACTTCTTGTGTCATAAACTTTTCAATGCTGCACTGTATTCAATGTTTTACTAAAATCAGAATAGATGAGATGAATTTCAGCTTCTTTCCACTAAAGAGAATTGAAAACCAGTCTAGCAAATTGTTGTCTTCGATAAACCTATGACTATTTTCCTTTCTTTTCAGTGTGCCTTCTTTTCTCTTTTAGTCCTTCCTCCAAATTTGTATCCAAACAGAGTAATGGGCTTGTGGTCACACAGGCTGGATTTCACCATTTTAAATTACTGTCTGCAGTTGGTTTTCTTCAATGAGATTATTCTACTTCAGACTTGACAGGTTTATATTAAAAAAAAACAACAACAACAAAAAATTAAGCCAAAACAAATTCTCTTCAGTCCTATGCTTTTATTTATCAGCTCTTTTAGAAATCTGGGATGGGAATCAGGTAGTGGGGAATTGAGGATGTTTAACTCTCAGCATTTTGGTTCTTCCTTGGTGACAGCAATTTCCCTTCCCTTGAGTAATTTGTCACATATTCAATGTCACACTCAAGATACTGAAAACAGAGGAAAATACAGATTAATTGTCATAAAATGGGATGGTGGCTCTAGGGGATCCTTGGTCCATGTGTGCCATGTTTTTGCACCAATGACCTGTGCATCCTCTGCTTCCCACTGGAGAGAAGCTGCTGGATTTTAGTGTGGCTCAGTATAAATGTGCTAATGCTGTGTGTTTCTGGGATTACAGCTGGCTCGTTTCAAAATAACAAAAGGAGTTGTGACTTGCTGGAGACTGTTTAAAATTGCAATTAATCAAAAGAATGGCTACAAAATCCAGCATCTGAACTGAAAAAGGGGAAAGCAGGCACATGGGAATGAAGGTATTTAGTTGATAATTTGTAAAGCAAAGAAACAGGCTGGACAATAGCTCAAAGATTTGGTGCTATCAGAGGCATTTGGAGAATAAAAGCAAATTTGACCAATAAGGCAAGTGGAAGTTAAATATCAGAGAAAGAAGGTACATTAAAAAAACAAGAGGTTTGTAGCCTCTAGTCTTTGAGCAGTCTCTCTAAGGAAAATGAACACATTTTTGTTCTTTGGATTCTTTCTTCTCCAAAGGAATGATTTTTCTATTTTGATCTGTTAGTCCTTCCATCTCCCCCATGGCTGGGCCCAGTCTGATGGGTCTTGACACTGTGTTTAGTGGCTTTTTACTTCTTTCTTACTCTGCAAAAGTCAAACATCTTTGCACCACTGGCCTGCAGAATCAAAGTTTGTGATGTTCCCTCACAAAACCTGAAGGTATTGATTTCAAAAGGTTCTGTGGTGTTACTTCTCAGCCTTTTCCAATTCCTTTGTTGGGGTCAGAGGGAGCAGGGAAGTCTTACAGCTGAGTGTGCTCTTCATCTTTTGAACTACACAGCTCCTTGCTCAGTGTCTTGGGATTGTATTTTAGACAGCTTTTAGGTTCTGCTTTGTAGCCAGTAGTTCTATGGAGATTGGTGCAATATCCTTATGGTTAAAGCAGTTTTCCCTACGTGATATTAAATCCACAGGATTGTGATCATACCTGTAGTAGGAAGACATGAAGATGTTTCAATGTAAGCCTGAATTCAGTCTTCCAACTTTGTGATTTCAATAAAAGACAGATGTGGAGCTACTGGAGACAGGCCAATTATGGGCTCCTAAGATAACTAAGGGACTGAAGCACCTCTCATATGCAGAAAGACAGAGAGACAGGACTTTTTAGCCCATAAAAGAGAAGGCTGTGGGGTTAGGGGGATCTTATTAATGTAGGAAAATAGAGCCAGGCCCTTTTCAGGGGTGCCCAGTGAGAGGAAAAGAGGAGGAGGCTCTGTCTAAGCTTAAGTAATTTGTTTGTTTTGTTGGTTGGGGTATTTTCCACTGTGAGGATGCTGAGCACTGGCACAGGTTGCTCAGGGAGATTGTGAAGTTTCCATCCTTGCAGAGATTCAAAAGCCATCTGGACATGGTTCCAGACAACCTGCTTGACTTGACCTTGCTTANATCTTATTAATGTAGGAAAATAGAGCCAGGCCCTTTTCAGGGGTGCCCAGTGAGAGGAAAAGAGGAGGAGGCTCTGTCTAAGCTTAAGTAATTTGTTTGTTTTGTTGGTTGGGGTATTTTCCACTGTGAGGATGCTGAGCACTGGCACAGGTTGCTCAGGGAGATTGTGAAGTTTCCATCCTTGCAGAGATTCAAAAGCCATCTGGACATGGTCCCAGACAACCTGCTTGACTTGACCTTGCTTAGGTAGTAGGGATGGACAAGACAATCTCGAGATCCCTTCCAACCTCAGCCAGTCTGTGATTCTGTGTCGTCCTTAATGGAGAAGCTGACTCAGTTTTCTTCTCTGTAGAATACCAATCTTGTGGAATATGGCCTATGTCAATTCTATTGTCTATATATATTCCTCCAGGTGAATCCTTCACTTGTTTGGATTTGTTTTACTGTTGTGTGTGTGTTTGGTTTTAGTTTTTTATCGAACTATCATGAATACCTTAAAGGTAATCAAACTCTAAAGCTATTTGTTTTTAATATCCTATTGGTAGGAAGGAGATTTAGTGCAGAAAGGAAGTGATTTCTTCCCTCCAGTCAGAGGAGATATAACTGCTGCCTTATTTCACCTTTTTGGGGCTGATGGAGTAAAACCACCCTAGCAAATGACTTGTGTAGTCAAAGTTGCCAGCTGGAATAGCTTCAAAGGATCTGGGGTTGTTGGTTTAGGACTGCTATTTGCACTTTCATCTTTGTTTTAATCTTATTATATATTTGTCGAGGGATTAGAATTAGCAAATTCCTGTCTTCTCTTTTACAGCACTGTGCTCCTCTACAAGGCATTCCACCTCTTTAATGCCTCTCACCTTATTTAAAGAACTACAGGAAAAATTAACCTGAGCTAATACAGAGCATGGAAAGATGCCAGTTTGATCGTGGTCAGAACAGAGCTGCAGAATACAAATGTGCAGTGAAAAATATTTTCACTTTGGAGCTCTTAGTCTGGTGGGGCCCTTTACCATTTTCATGTCATGTGTTATGGAAAAAGGTTTTCTTCACTCAACCCGTTGAAAGAGGAGCCAGATGTTTTTGAATAAAATCCCAAACCATCAAGCTGTCACCATTCTATGAATTAATAGTTCATCACCGAGTGTTTCTCTTCTGTTTTGTTTGTGTTCTCATCTAGGATATGGGGCAAATGTGGGTAATGTAGGTAATTGAGGTTCCTGGGAAACCTGTAAAACTGACAATATTGGATTTAACTTGATTGGGTGGGAAAAAAAATGAAACATAGTGGCTGCCCAAAACATTTAAAAAGCCAAAGATGGCTTTAAATGTCCCTATTCCCTCCTAACAGTTTCTGTAGAACAGAGATCATGTTAGAGCAGAAGTAGCAGAAGGATGGAGTTACAATAGCTACGATTTTGTTGTAGGTTTTTCCCCGCCTGAAAACACTGACACATTTTTCCTCCTTTGTAAAAAAATATATTAGCTCTAAATTAATCATAGTCTTGGCATAAGGATTTTATGTGTGCAGTCTGGAAAATCTCCATAATTTGTGGCCATTTCAAACACACTAACAATCTCAAACAAATGTAGATTGCATTATCTCATAACTTATTACATCTCTGTACCCAGGGTTTCCAGTCACCTCAAAGGTAGCAGAATTATTCTATTTATCAACCATAATTCTGTATATTTAGACTGTTCCAAGTCTATATTAGGCTCCTGCTAATGCTCAAGCCTGGTTTGCTTCCAATAAAGCTGGTAGAATTTTATATATAAAAGCGTTCTGCCTGAAAAACACTTTTTAGTTACTATTATAAATAGTGTTGAGTCACTTAATATCATGCATTTTTAATGTAGTAATAATTCTTCCAAAAGGATTGTTTTTCAAAATACTTTAACAGAGGAAAAATGGACCAGCAGCAATTGCTGCCAACAGCAGCAACTTGTATCCAAAGATCCAATCTAAATTTGCTTCCAGGACCAAAACTATATTGTTTATAGGGGGCTATTTTGCTTAAACCAAAGGATAGGTTAATGTGCCAGCTGAGGAGAACTCCCACCTCAGTAACAGATGAAAGGAAGTTCAAGAGTATGAGCAGCTTTGAAATTGTTCTATTTTATTTAATGAAAGCAATTGCAGTTGGTGGTCTTGGAGCTATAAACTTCTATATTTTTGGCTCTCTCCACTATGGAATGAATAAAACCTTTTCAGCATTTTAGGCTGTGTTCATACCGTTGCTTACTGCAAAAATGGTCTGATGCATAGAAACCCTGTCATCACAGAGACCCTCAGGTGTCTCAGTGTGGTGATAGGTGAGCTGGGGATTACCTGTTAGACAAGTTGGACTGAGCAGCTGGGTCATTTCTCACACTGAGTGGAAAACAGTCTGTTTGTCTCTAATAAAAAGTATCACAGGATTGTGTCAAAGAATGGCCTGGATTGGAAGGGACCTTAAAAGATCATCCAGTTTGAGCCCTTCTGCCATTGGCAAGGACCCCTTCCACTACCCCACATTGCTCCAGCCTGGCCTTGGACACTCCCGGGGATCCAGGGGCAGCCACAGCTTCTCTGGGCACCCTGTGCCAGGGCCTCCCCACCCTCATGGGGGAGAATTTCTTCCTAGTATCCCATCTAGCCCTGCCCTCTGGCAGTGGGAAGCCATTCCCCCTTGTTCCATAACTCCATACTCTTGCAAATTGTCTCTCTCCATCTTCCTTTTAGAATCCCTTCAGGTACCAGAAGGCCACAATTAGGTCACCCTGAAGCTTCTCTTCTCCAGGCTGAACAATCCCAATTATCTCAGCCTTTCCTCATAGGGTGCTCCATCCCTTTAATCAACTTGCTGGCCTCCTCTGGACTCACTCCAACAGGTCCTTGACCTTCCTGTGCTGGGGACCTGAGGGCTGGAGGCAGCTCTGCAGTTGGGGTCTCACCAGAGCCGAGAAGAGAGGCACAATCCCCTCCTTTGCCCTGCTGCTTTTGATGTGGAATGTGTCTGATCTTTCCTTTAAATATCTTGCTGAGGTATGTTTTGGAAAAAGGACTTGGTATTTGTTGTGAAGTGGTCTTTGTGTCATGCTTGATAGCCATTAAGAGCTGCTAAGGTTGGCTAAGTCACAAGCTTTTGAGAAATTACTGTTCCCTCTGCTTGGTAGATAATCACAGGAGCTGGAAAGCTCAGCTCCCTCTGAGTCCTGCCAGCAGAGAGCTCCAGTCCAGCCAAGAGCTGGCAGGACCTTCTGATAATTGCACTTGTATGATTGTGGCCCAGCCCAAAATTGAGGCTGGGGCTGGAACTGAGGACAGAGGATTGGGAGGAAAAAAACCAACAAATGAAGTGCCCAGCCTTGGAGCAGGGTGTAGGGAAGAGGAGGGTCCCTAATTTCAGAGCAGAAGGTTTAGAAATGTGAGCCCTGTTCATGGGTGGCATTGAAGGCAGCACCTTGCCTGTGGCAGCTTGTTTCACAATGCCACTAAAAACATATTCAAGGAGTGTAAGAAACTGAGAGAAGTGAAAAATAAGTATCAAAGATGAGCATAAATAGACAGCTTAACTAATTGCATGATGCAACAGTATAGGAATTAAATAGATGTATCATAATGGAAGATAATAGATAAAATATCTGATACCTCAGCAATCTGATAGCTTCTTTCTTCTCATACTTTTACCTGGAGTGAGGATGTTTTGTTTCAGAGAGATTCTAGCAAGGCTGAAGATTGTACAGGTTTTTGTGTTGCAGCACTATAAAAAAAACCAAACAACAGAAAATAACTCATCAGTGTTAAAATTTGGCAGAGTTCCCATTGTGGGTGAATTTAAGTACCAGAATTCTTGAATGAAGGATTAAAGGAGAACTGAAAATCTTTGGTGAAAATACAATGTCAAGATTGCTCCCAGTGTTTGTACAGCAGAAAGATAACCATGGTGTTCATGGTTAAAGGATCAAGCACCCAAATGACAGCAATATGCATTGGTTCGTACCTCCCTATGTCTCAAAACCTTTTTCTCTGTTTGTATTTTGTCCTCACCAATTCTTGTCCCTTTTTCCTTACCTTCTTCTGAGGTCTAGTTCCTATTCTCAGAAATGTTTTCAGATTTCACTCTGATTTAAAATACATAAACCCCTGAGAGAGGGACCAGACCTAGTCTCCTGTTTTTAATGGACCAGCACACAGGACCACACTGCTTTTTTGTGTTCTTATAGACCTTGACTTTGCTGGCTGAAGACTGGCTCTGTTTCCACAGAAATGCCTCCCCTGACCCCTGTGGTAGTGGCTTGGGGGAATCCAGTTCTCAGTGAACTGGATTTGAAGACCTCTAAACTTTGTCTTTGACCACTGTTCAGTGTGATAAAGAAACCCAGGAGGTACACTGGTGTTGCTGGATGTTACTTTAGTTTTTCCCTAACCACGTGACCAGTAATAGTTTGTATTCCAAATGTGCAATCCTAAAATCTGTCTCCAAAGAGCTCGCTTTGCAAGGAATATCAAATGCAAAGAGTCGTGCTGAGACACTGCAGGTTTACCTGGTTGTGGAGGACAATGTTTTGATTAGTACAAGGAGAGGGGATTGATTTCAGTGGGTACATTTGATATCATCATCCCTGCTTATCACTCAGAGTCTCACATGTCCTGCTGTGGTTTCTCTGTTCAATGATGGAAGAAATGCGCTGAGCTCAGCTGAGTTGTTAAAAACTGGAAGCCTGGTGTCATTTGAGGTGTACCAGGGATAGCAGATGTGTTCTGTAAGGCTGGGAGATCTGTGCCCTTCTGGAAGGAGCAGCTGAGGACCAGGCAGGACACCCTGTCCCCTGCATCCCACAGCCTCTGCCTGCTGTTGCAGGAACAGGTACAAACAGTGTGGGTTTCCCTCAGCACACAAAAATGTTTGGTTTTGCCACGTGTATGATCCATGCAAAATGCATAAGGTAATTCTGCATTAATACTACAGCACTAACTCATGCTAAACACCGGATATAGTCCAGCTTTTAAAGGAATATTTCATTAGGTCAATCACTCTGATCTATTCAGTAAGAACTCTTGTGCTCAAGGAAACAAATATTGAACTCTTGCTAAATTCAAACCATAAATATTTTGTGTCGCTGAGGCTTTAAGAATTCCAAAGGGAAGTTTGAAAACAGATTTGCTTAATGTTTACTTAAAAATCCCCAAATGCTTATCTCCCCTCAGCACCTAGTGCAAATAATAAATTATACATGTGTGTATGTACCTTATTGCTTGAGACTTCCCAAGTATCCTTTCCAGTAGTGCTTTAAACCTTGCTGTGGCCATTTGAGCCCAGATATTGCTGACATCTTAGGAACCAATTAAGATACTTGCCAAAAGTCATGAAGTCCCTGATGTAACAGTGAACAGCTCCCCTGACTTCCTGCTTTTATGGCACCTGATCAACTGCTTCACCCTCCACCTCGCTTTTGTCCTGTCCTGATTTCCAAAGCCCCAGTTTAGCTCCAGGGTACTTTTTTTCCCCTTCTTGTTACTGCATGAGTGCCACTGCTTCTCAGGCCTTCCTCTGGGCTTCTCATCACAATCTGCCCCACCTCATGCGCTTCATCTCCCTTTTTCTTTGCTTCCCTTTCCAAGTGCTCTCAGATGCCGTAAATCAGAGGTGAACTTGAACTTGCACTGGTGAATCTGACAGAGCTATCACAGCAGTGTTGAAGCTGGGCATAAAGGTCCTGAACTGGTGGCTTTCCATCATCATCTTAATACCTTGCCCACTGTTTCACCCCAAGGTGTGCCTGTCAGCCTGTACAACAGGATATTTTTCACACCATGCTGCCAAATCTTTTTTTAATACTCTGTGTGACATTACAGTTCTTGTATTTCCTAAAGTCTGTTCACCACTGCCTCATTCTCTGCTGCTGCACCCACCCAGGGAATGAGCTGAGAGATGTTGCTGGCTGGTCCCATCTCATCTCCCTCCTCCTCTGCTCCTTGAAACCCCTCCAGCTGCCTGGAGCTAGTCCTGTTCTCCAGCAGCAATAGCAGCAGTGAGTGCTAGAGACTGAGGAACTGTGAAGAAGGATGCAGGAGCTGGTGTCTGTATGTAGATAGAGAAGTGGACTTGGAGCAGGGACCTCATATATCTGTGCCTCATCCCTTTCTTAAAGTCTCTCTGGGTTCTAAAAACCATTATTGCTTTTTCTACAGGGGGCCCCTCCTCACAGTGCTGTCTGTGTTTTTGTTTTAACTTGGTTGCTCACAGCATCTTCTGGCTGTTGCAGTCTCATCCTTTCAGATTGAACTCTTACCCCACTCAGGGTCTGACCTTGGGTGCAAATTCAATCTCTCACAGAAGAATCTGGAATTATTATGTAGGAAATCAGGATTACAGAAATAAGTGTAAGCTCTTGTGGCAGGGAAAAGTGCTTTTCTTCTGCAAAATCTCTGAAGTTGCCCACTCTCACTCATTTTCTTACTGGATTTTCCACACTCACACCCACATACTCCCAAGTATCAGTGCCTGATGTTCACAGGTGACCAGGATCACTTGTGTGCAGTGCTTTGGGACAAGGGACATTGGCTGTCATGGCTCATGGGCCCATTCAGTTGTGACAAGAGACTGATCTGGGACTGGTCATTAATGCCCATTAACAATGGGTGCTGTTTAGGATCTTTTGCATCATTGTTCCATTTCACCTTTTATAGTCTCAAGCAAAATTCTCTAATTTCACGGTTCCCTTGTATCCCCCACTGTGCATCTTAAGGCTCCAGTTCTCTTCTCTATCTTCTTGACACCTTATTTAAGTAATTTTCCTCTTCTTCATTCATTTGGGTTAAAACCTCTTACAGGGTCCTCTGTAGCAATCAATGCATTGTTTTCCTGTTATTCCTTATTTTGTATTTTCTTTGTGTGCTTGCACATATTCACACACTTAAGAGTCATACTGCCTTTATACTAATCCTAAATATATATATATTTTTTTCAAATCTCTGCATGCAAAAGGAAAGAAAGTAAATGGGTGCAAGTCAAATACCATGGATTACAGACAAGAAAAATTCAGATTAGTTACAGGTAATGAAGTCAAGCTATTGATGAAGTGTTCACAAGAAATGAGGAAGCTAAATTGTTGCTAGGGCTTTTTTTTTTTACATAGAATTATTATCAGATTATTTTGGTACATTATCAGGTACTACTTGGAAATGCACAGTTGGAATCCAATTCTCTGTTCCTGTTCTGATAACCTTATTAAATATGACTGAGATTGTAAAGTACAGCAAAGGGCACAAAATGGCTGGAATGTAGATTCCAAGTCAACAGAGAAAAAAACCCCAAGCTTTTGCATGTCTGTTTAGGAGAGGGCTGGGAGCAAGGAAGGTGTGGAATCCCACTGTGTGCCAGCACCCTGCAGAGAAACACAAATATAAACCAAAATCATTTAGCAGAGAGTGTAAGTCAGGGTCAAATGCTGCTCCTGGTTCTGCTGAGCAAGGAAATCAATGGGACGTGTCCTGAGGTCAGATAATATCAGCAGAATCTGCAGTATTAACATTTTGCCCATCATTTACGTGGCTATGGGTTATAAATAGTCCAAGAACAGCACAGTTTGGGCAGAAGGATTTTTGTAATAGGATTTGAAGCAAAAATCTTCTAAGCTCAGAAATGCCTGCTGAGAATTAGCAAATAAAATGAAATATTTTCCTGCCCTACTTTCCTTGCTTAGCCATTCCTGTGCAGACACATGAAACACAGAAAGCTGTGGAGCAGAATACTGGTCTTATTTAAAAATCCTCACATCTTCAGTATGTTTTATGGGGTCTGTGCTCTAATCCCCTCCTGCCTCCTTTATGGCTCTCGGCTGCTCTTTAAAATAGTTGAAGGGGTTTAATTTTCTATCTGGCTACATGAGATGTGGCACGTGTATCAGAACTGCAGGCAAAGATCTGCAGCTGAAAGTGGAACTGCAAAGGGGGTGAGAGTCGAGGGTTCTTGGGTTGCTCAGCAAAACCCCTTTCCCATTTGTGCTAGCAGCTGCCTGGATTCTGTGATGGAGATTTTCCTCGAGAGGAGGAAAGAGAGGAAGAGGAGACTGAGGGCAGACCTCACAGAAGTTACAATTTCCTCATGGGGAGCAGGCCCTGCTCTCTGCTCTCTGATGACCAGTGACAGGAGGGGAGGTTTAGGAAAAGGTTCTTCACAGAGGGAGTGGTTGGGCACTGAGCAGGCTCCCCAGGGAATGGTCATGGCACCAAACCTGCCAGAATTCAAGGAGTGTTTGGGCAACACTCTCAGGCACAGGGTGGGATTGTTGGGGTGTCCTGTTCAGGGACAGGAGTGGGACTTCAATGATCTTTATGGTCCCTTCCAGCTCAGGATATTCCATGATTCTGTTTCTCTTTGGGGTCAAGTTTCTTCCTTCCCAACACAGAGAGAATTGCAAATCTAAACAATGACCAGTGCTGAGCCCACCATGAAAGGCTGGAACCAGACCAGTTCACAGAGGTTCACTCCACACCATATCTGGCTTCTCTGTCGTGGCAGGTGTGGTAAATACAACCTGTACCCAACCTCTGTTTGTGGTGTTGAGCTCCAGAGCACCACCTTCACTGTTCCTTTGGTTGCTCATCCATTCTACAGCAAGGAATTTCCGTGATACATCAACAGCTTTGCCTGTTCTGGCTTGGTGATGGCTGAGCCTCTGGCTGCCGAAAGCTTGGGACTTCTGTCTGACTGCACCAGCCAGAGGTAGAGGTCATGATTTGCTTCACTTCTATGTTTTCAAAAGCATAGCTGTAATGATTTAATTTCCTGGCAAAGCTGACATTGACTTTGTCCAACATCAGGAAAAGAGCAATCAAGCAGTTAATTCTAAAATATAACCTTGAAAGGGAAAGTCGTCGCTACGCTTTTAAGTCTGATTAAGTAGAGCTTGTTCTATTAATTTGAGAAATTTAGGGCAGCTCTGTACTACTCAGTGTAAGAGCATTTTGGGTCTGATTTTAGATTGAGAAAATCTGTCCATCACTTCTGTGCTGGATATTTAACTTCAGGAGCAAGTTGTAGCTTGCTGCTGTGTAAGAATATCTCAGTGGTTTGAAACAGACCCTTGTAGTTCAGAGCTAACCTCCCATACAGCTTTGGAGTAGAGATGTGGAGAGGGTAGGAAGAAATTCTTCCTGGCACAGGGTGCCCAGAGAAGCTGTGACTGCCTCATCCCTGGGAGTGTCCAAGGCCAGGTTGAATTGGGCTTGGAGCAACCTGGGATAGTGGAAGGTGTCCCTACCCATGGCAGGGGCTGGAATGAGATGAAAGAAAGAAAGAAAAGAAAGAGAAGAAAAAGAAAGGACAGAACTGTAACTCACCTGCTGGAAAAGAATTTGAGCAACATGAACACAGCTTAGGTGTATCCACTGCATGATCCAACCATCTTCCAGTTGTGCATCTTAGATTTCTACTTGTGTCTGGGGCTGCCTGGAGTGGCTGCAGTGAAAGTATATTGTGAGGCATTCCTGTCTAGGGAATAGCCACAAAATACTTAAGTCACATTTAAATTGTCACATGGGACTGAAGTTGCAGGTAGGTCTGCTTTGGTGAGAGAATGCACCTGATATGACAGCCCAGTTATAGGTTAATAGGTTAATGCCTGCTTCAGCTGGTGGTTTGAAAATATCAGGAAGCAGAGTGGCAGCAGGTGTGAGTCTGGGCTGGGCTCTCTCTCCCTCTCTCAGTGAAAGGTCAGCAACATTTTGGAAGTGTTAAGGATGGATTAGGCAGGCTTGTAAAAGGAAGTTGCAGTGAAAGTATCTGTGAATAACAAGAGCATGAGTTAACTGTTCAGTACAAGGGGTAATCCTGTTAGTACCTTAGCAGAGCAGCTGCTGAGGAAAGGAGATTTTCACATTGTTGTTTTGTGGCTGTGAACCGAATATGACTGCCCAAATACAGGCCTCAATAAATTAACCATTGAAATCAAAACTTAAAATATGTTTTTATGACTTAAGTTTATCATTCTGTAGCTTGATGTAATTTCATGGATTAAGAGAATTCATGGAGATGTTAATAGGAAATGCAGCAAACCTGGAAAAGTCATTAGTGAGCAGGAGACCAAGAAGGAAAAGTGCAGATGAAGGAGGAGAAAACACCAACCTCCCAAAAAGCAAAATCTGATCCAGCACAAGGTGTGCAGGTTACAATTAGGGCATTGACAGTCAATACTTCTAACAGACTCAAAGGCAAACCCAGGTCAGCATTAAAACAGTGTGATCTCAAACCTACAGGATTGCCAGCTCCTTGTTAGATCCAAACCAGGCAGATTCAGGTTTAGGCTGTTAACTTCTAAGAGACACTTAGGAGTAAGGAGGGTGTATAAACAAAGCTAAGAGATGTAACTCAGCATGTGTTTTCAGGAGAGGGAATCCACAGTACTTGAGTACTTATATAGTCTTTAATAACACAAACCTGATCTCTTTTCCCTTTTAAAGAGAGGCACTGACAGGCTCTAAAGAAAACGCCTTTGGTCTTTCTCAGCAGTGAAGAAGGTGACTGTTCCTCATATTACTCCTTGCCTGTACTTTAGATTCTTGCCCTCTATTTTTATACCTAGGTCTCCATTTCCATTGGTTCTGTGCCACTGTTTGGTGCTTGGCCTCCTACTTTATCTGAATTGTGTAGACAAAAACGAAGGGAAAAGGAGACATCAGCATACCTTATCAGCAACATTTTGGAACACAGTGTATTTCTTGTACAGCCACAAGGACAAATGCAGAGCTCCTAGGAGGCTGAGGGGAGAGAAATATGGAAAATCAACACAGAGGGAGAAAGTGAGTGGACATCCTGTGGCTTATGATGAAGGCACTTCTTAGGAACTTGAGCACAGAAATTAGAACGCCTTAAAGCAGAAAACTAAATTGAGTCTTCAGTTTCTGGGCAATTGCTTACTCATTTATGAATTCATATGTACATATTCAATTAAACATTCAGACAGTTTCAGGAGGGTCAGAGCTACCTTGTAACCTCATCCCAGTTCTCGAGGGGCGTGCAGCACATGTGAATATAAGTATGGAGTAGGGCAGTAGCCAGAGCTGAGAAACAAATTGAATTATAATCATCTGGAAGAAACTTGTTTGACTCCAGTGTGTCTCATGACCACCAGTAAATTTCACAGAGCTGAAATTTAGTGGTGATTGCTTGAGCTGGAGAATCACAGCCTGCATGGAAGAGTGGTAAAGACTGTGTCTCTAAAGAGAGACAATGGTGATAAAGGAAAACACACCAACCAAAACCTTCAGGAAAATATTTGGCAGTAGAAGTAATACTTATGGGCCTGGTGGTGACTTCAGAAAGGTGAAAGTTATTCTGTTGGTGCCCAAGTTGTTGATGTCCTTCCATTCAGGATGGCACAGTATGTGACATTATGCGCAGTAAATTACGAAAGCATTTTTAAGTCATCAGAAAAATATAGCAGAAGACAGAATGAGTCAGACATATCCATCCTTAAAATTTAGACTAGAAGTGAGAAATAATTTAATGTACTCTGGCGATCAGGAGAAGAAAAGAATTTTTTTTCTGTGTATCTTTGTGGTTTATCTCAATTGAAATTTATAACACCAATCCCTCTCCATACCCAACTCCATTTTCTAGAACAAGCAAATACATTACTGCAAAGAAATTGTGACCTAAATACAAACAGGATTTTTCCTGGCTGTTTAGCAGCCTTGGTTCCCATAACAGCAATGTTTTAAATAGCCTGGCTTCAGATGCTTGTGATACAAAAAGATACTCTCACCAGTTAGATTCCTACCAATGGGAAAATGGATTTAAGGAAAGACACGAAAGAACAGAACCAATCCAGCTGAGCAATTTGGCACAGAACCTGTCTATTTCAAACATGGGAGAGGCAGGTTCCAAATGAAAAGATGACTTGTCAACAAGTAATTCAAGTGTGGAAGATGACTGGGACATAGGAGCAAAGAAGTTGGGTGTAAAAATAAGTAGTTCACATTCCCTCAGGGAGGCGTTTTGCAGCATTTTTAGGAAAAGTGGGAATCCCACATCCCCAACAAATTCCATACAGAATGCAGACCATTACCTGCCTTTATGTTGCCATATCTCTAGGCAGTATCTTCCTGCTCAGATAGTCCTTGAGGCCTGGGAAGTCACCAGAAAAAACCCTGTACAGTCTCCTTCAGAGAACAGTGGAGGGGAGACCTCACTGAAGTAAGCAGGGATACAGAAGATTGCAGGAATCCTAAAAACATGAAGTGAAAGATGGGGTTGCACTGATATAAGTAGTGTGAGTGCCCCCTTAAAATACCAAAATGTTTTTTTCCATAGACCTCATAAGTACCCAAGGACTAGAATATGATGCTAGTCACCCATCTCACAGGAAAAAACTGTGTTTAAGAAACTGCACAAACTCATCATTCCCTTACAATTTATTGGTATTGTTTTCCACTTTGGTTGATGTAATCTGGCCTAGGACTGATGGATGTTCCTTTCTCTGGACTTGATTTAATTCTAAGTAAGGCAGACAAATTGCAGGCACCAAATACAGGCAGGCACATAGAGGAAATCTAGTTTTTTCTAGAGAATGACACCACTTACCTGTTTGTTAATGGCTAAACTATGGATTTTGTGGACTTCTCTCTGTATTTTTTGCACAGAGTTGTATCAGTAGGCTGAAACTGTGTCTGTTTTCATACAGCATTCAAGCAATCTCATTGCTACTGAAAATCTGTGTGCTGTGAAGCACATGCAGAAATCTGGAGTCCAGTGCCTGGAGCTGGTGTCTTCTCACCAGTTTCGAAAGGATTCGTGACACTGAGTCATTGAATCTAATGTTTGAGGAAAGAAAGTTACTGAAAGTGAAATTATTTACAAAGAAGTGAAATGTCTTTTCAGATGTCGAAACACCTTGGAGTTCTTCAGCTTACATGTTGTACTTTCACATCTTTCTGGTTTCTAATATGTCTTTCTCTCTCCTTTTGCTGTATGAGACTCAGAAATAGCCAGGGGAGGGACTTTGCATAGTGTTCTGCAATGAAGCAAATTGAACACAGATTTATTGCTGCCCAAGCGAGTTTATGAGAGCCTTGTTACAACTTTACAGGAAAAAATTGCTTGTATAAGTGTGATTTGAAATGGTTGAACTTTTCAAGGCCCTAAATACCTACAGAACTGTATCTGTATATAATTGTATCATTACCAAGAGAAAAAATCTGCACAGACACGTTTCTGTGGCACTGCATCAGGCTGCTACTAATTCAGGCATATCTATATGTAGAAATGTTTCAAGGAAGACTTGCAGAGAAAATGTGAGGATTTTCCATACTAAAATAGTTATATTACTATGGCTGCTGGGGTAGATACGTATCAATGTACAACCATCTTGAAATATATTTGATTTTCTTGTGCAGGACTTGATAAAATCAGTATTCTTTGCTCCACCTGTGTGTTTGTACTTGTACCATTTAATTTAGCCAAGCTAATTAAAGCGGTGCAGTTTTTGTACGTCAGCAAATAGCAGAGGCCTGTGTATATAGATACTGCACACAGGCAGCATCCAATCACTCCAGGGGTTATCAGGTTTATCAGCTGTTTCTGCTGCAGGGATGAATTCTGATCCTCTTGCTCTTGTGCATTGTTCTGAGCTCAATGGGTACATTGTTCTACAGTGAGATTTGAAGGTGTTTCAAAATTTTAATGCTTAGATGAAATTTCAAGAAATTACTGAAGAGGAAAAGTCTGGAAAAAAGAAAACTAGGGAGCCCCTAAGCCTTGATTCAATTGAAACTGAAGTTACATTTTTCTGTGTTCCAATTTTTGTCTCTTACTAGAGAAATCAATATTACTACAGACCAGATCCTGAAGTGTTTCCTCAATTGAAGTTTTTCCTGAATTAAAAATCATGGTCTGCAGGACTGACTCACCGTTAACACTGAAGCTGATGGAAATAACTGAAATTATTATGACCATTGATGAATTTTATATAGATTTAAAAGGACTTGGGGAACATTTAATCAGAACAGAACACATTTGGGTGTATCGCTTATCCACTCTGTAGTCAGCATCAACTTCATAAAGCGAGCATTTTGGGAAAGGCTGTGACATTTGTGCAGTGTTACTGTAAAGAAGCCAAGCTGTAGTATCAATTTATACAATGATTATCAGAGTAATATTTTATTGGTGCTGTAAAACTTACAAAAAAGGCAAGAAGCCAGACAATCCTGGATCTTACAATTCTGGAAACAGGAGAAAAATTTTCTAAGAACTCGAGGTTTAGAGACATCTTTGATGGGGATGAAAATATTATGGAATGCGTGTGTTTTGTCTCTGTTCTGTTCTATGTTCTGTGGTGTTTTGCAAAATTTTGACTGTGCAGAGTCTTAGCTGTCCACTGAGACACAGGGTGTGAGGGAAGATGAACTGAGGTAATGTGTAAATAGTGAGGTGGGTGAGGATTTGAGGGTTCATCAGCCCTTCCTTGTTGAAATACACTAGAGCAGAGCCTGAATGTCTGTCACTAGTAACCCACTGAGGTCCAGAAACAGAGTGAAAGATTCCTTGCTGGTATTAAACCCCCCTGGATGTGTGATTGGTGTGTTTCATTCAAACACTGAGCAAAACGAACTTGTGGTTAGAAACCTATTGCCTACAGAGACGAGTTTTATCTTCCCACCACCTCCTAGCCACGGGCATTGCCCATTTCCTGGAGAGTCTTTATCAACATATTCTTTAAGGCAGGGCCTTAGATGTTGCCGATGTTGCTGGGGCTTTTGGCCTTTTACTGTTGTTTTGTGCGTTTGTTGGAGGACTTTGTGGGTGCACACCTGGAGGTGTGGGGCAGGGATGATCTGTGGACTGTCTGGGTGAGATCACTGTGTGACTGTTTGGAAAACTGAGGGTGTCTCTCTTCAGGCTTCTGTCTTACATGATGGCTGCAAGTTGGTTTGACACATGGCTGTACAGTCCATGTATGTTGGTGCTGCTATAACTTTTATTTTTATTGCATTCAGCAGGGTATTGGGTTCTTTGATGGGTGGGGTTTTCAGTTTTTGTTTTATTGGTTAGGTTTTTGTGGGTATTTTTGTTTTTTTTTTTTTTGGTGAGACTGTCAAGGTATTTTGCTCTGAATCTGGGAATATTGTGATCTTGAGGGTGGGTACCTAGCCAAAAAATTGAAGTTAATTTTTTTCTAAGTGTTTGGCTCCTGGCAACTGGTTGAAATGGGCAATTTTCCAGGTGTTCTAGGCACTTGGCATCTCTATCTGCTCTTGTTGGTCTGCACAGACCTACATTTATCCTACTTAAAAATATAAACAGGGTTGGGTGGTTTGACAGCAGTAATTGCAGACACTGGGATACTGGGCATATTAGAATAAATATGAGGGTAAATATTTGGGCCACAAAAATGGGCAGAGAATAAAGGAACCATCAGCCAAAATGGGGTAATATTGTCTCTTTTTGTAGAGGTGGCCATAGATAAAAGTTGATAGATTGGTAGTAGTTCTTAGTGGTGCTGAGTCAGAATGAGGGCAGTTGTGCTCCAGGGTTTGTGCATCAGAGCAAAAACTTTAGAGATTTATAATGTTCTCAAAAATCAACCAACATGGTGAGGGGTGCCCAGGCCAACAAAGGGCAATGAAAGAGGTTTTAGCTGAGTGTTGGGGTCACGCCCTCCCCTTGACAGACCAGCCCAATCTAGAGAGGATTTTTTGAATGTTCCAAAAGACTTGGTGGGGAAAGAAAGGGAAAAAAACCATCAGGGAAAGAAACACTTGTAGAGAAATGGTTTTGGCATTGGGTAGTAGGTACAACATAGTTGCACACCTGGAGGACTATAGCCTATGGTTTGTCTCATTAAATCTCTCACCTTAGTGACTTAGGTGGTGTATGAATGAGAGCCTAAGTTTATTGTCTTTGCTGGGACTTGTGACATTGGGTAAAACTCATTGCAGGTGCAGCATCCTCACCCCCACTGCTGAGTTTGTTCAATTTCGTGACCGTTTTTTTGTCAGTTCTCTGTCACAAGGGTAGAGGAGGAAAAAACTGTAACTGGAAAGCAGATCATGTTCCATCTACTCTGCAGCTGCACCTGATCACCTTGAGCCTGTGTATTGCATTGGATGAGAAACTGAGGCTCACCTTAAATGCTCGTAACTCATGGGTGTGACTTGCAGAATTCTCTCAGCCGAGCGGAGGTGGGTGGAAGCAGCGCAGGGGTGCCCACAGAGGTTGGGCAGGGGGATGGTGCTGCAGCAAGGATGAATCTCCGAGGGAGCAGAGGGGCAGGTCTCCAAGAAAGAGGTCGTCAAACCCACTGCAGCAACACACAAACGGCACCAGACCTGGCTGGAAGCCCGTTTTTTTTCGGAGCTCTGCGCTGATTTAACCCTCTCGGGCGGATGTACTTTAGTGCTGCAGCAGCAGGTCCACAAGTGAATGCAGTTGTCAGCTCCCCCAGCCGCCTCCCCGCGCCCCCAGAGCTTCAGCAGCGAAGCCAGGGCGGAGACGAGGAGCGGCGGGGACGGCACAGGAGCCGCGCCCCTCCAGGCTCGGAGGCCACAGCCCGCGGCCACCGGCGCCGAGGGTCCCGGAGCTCNCGGCGGTGCTGGGCCCGCTGCTGCTGCTGGGGCTGTGCGCCGGGCGGGCGGCGGGCGGGCCGCTCCGCTACTCGGTGCGGGAGGAGCTGCCGCACGGCGCCTTCGTGGGCAGCGTGGCGAGCGACCTGGGCGTGGATCCGCGGCGGCTGGCGGCGAGGGGAGCGCGGATCACCTCGGGCAGCGGCCGGCAGTACCTGGAGTTGGAGCTGGGCCGCGGGGCGCTGCTGGTGAGGGAGCGTATGGACCGCGAGGCGCTCTGCGAGCTGAGCCCCTCCTGCTTCCTCAGCCTGGAGTTGGTCATCGAGCAGCCCATCGAGGTGCACAACGTGGAGGTGGAGGTGCTGGACATCAATGACAACGCGCCGCGGTTCCCCCGGCAGGATTACCGGCTGGAGATCAGTGAGTCTGCCGTGCCCGGGGCCCGTTTCCACATTGAGAGTGCCCAGGACCCTGATGTGGGCACCAACTCCGTGCAGAACTATCTGCTCAGCCCCAGTCGCCACTTTGCCCTGGACCTTAAAGGCTTCCAGAGTGGCAGCAAACTCCTGGAGCTCGTGCTGCAGCAGCCGCTGGACCGGGAGCAGAGTGCCCTGCTGCAGCTGGTGCTGACTGCTGTGGATGGTGGGGATCCCCCCAAGTCTGGTACGGCCCAGATCTCTGTGCGAGTTGTGGATACCAATGACAACCCACCTGCCTTTGACCGCTCCACCTACACCGTGAGCCTTCTGGAGAACTCCCTCCCTGGCACGCTGGTGGTCAAACTCAATGCCTCAGACCCTGATGAGGGCTCTAATGGGGATGTGATCTATTCCTTCAGCAGCTACACGCCCCAGAAGGTGAGACAGCTCTTTAGCGTGGACCCACATTCAGGGGAGGTGAGGGTTAATGGCACTTTGGACTATGAGGAGGCATCCTCCTACGAGATCTATGTACAAGCCACTGATCAGGGCCCTGTCTCTATGGCTGGGCACTGCAAGGTGCTTGTCAACATTGTGGATGCCAACGATAATGTTCCTGAAGTGGAGCTGACCTCCCTGTACAGCCCAGTGCCAGAGGATGCAAGGTCAGGGACTGTGGTGGCCCTGATGAGTGTCACTGACCAGGACTCAGGGCTGAACAAGCAGGTGAGCCTGCGCATTCCCCCCGGCCTCCCCTTCACTCTCAACTCCTTCAAGAACTCCTACACCTTGGTCACCCAGGGCAAACTGGACCACGAGAAAGCAGCAGCCTACAACATCACAGTTACTGCTACTGATTCAGGGAGCCCCCCTCTGTCCTCCCAGAAAGTGATCCATGTGGAGATCTCCGACATCAATGACAATCCTCCACGCTTCGAGGAACCCGTGTACTCAGTTTACATCCCTGAGAACAACCCCCTTGGAGCCTTCCTGTGCACTATTAAAGCCACTGACCCAGATGTTGCCAAAAATGCCTATGTGTCCTATTCTCTAGTAGATGGAGAGATCGAAGGGCTACCGGTTGCTTCCTATGTCTCCATTAAATCCGATAGTGGCAACATGTATGCTGTCAGGTCCTTTGACTATGAGACACTAAGGGAGTTCCAGGTGATTGTCCAGGCACAGGATGCTGGGATCCCACCACTGAGCAGCACTGTCACTGTCTACATCTACGTGGTAGATGAGAATGACCATGCTCCACAGATTCTGTATCCTACCTCAACCAACACTTCAGCAGCCCTGGAGATGATCCCACGCTCGGCATATGCTGGATATTTGGTAACCAAAATTATAGCCATTGACGGGGACTCAGGACAAAATGCCTGGTTGTTCTTCTACCTGGTGCAAACCTCAGATCCGGGTTTGTTCAGGATAGAGCTCCATACCGGGGAGATTAGGACTACTCGCAAACTGGGGGAGGACAGCACACCTACTTTCAACCTGACGGTGGAGGTGAGAGACAATGGAGAGCCATCGATGTCCTCATCAGTAGCCATCACTATTGCTGTGGTGGACAGAGTTTCCAAAATCATCCCTGATAGAAGAAGACACTTTAAAAGTCCAAGCAATTACTCAGAGATCACTCTTTATCTCATTATCGCTTTGAGCGCCATCTCCTTCGTTTTCCTTTTCACAATCATTGGGCTTACTATTATCAAGTGCTACAGATACAGTCTGTATGGGAGCTCCTGCTGTGCAGGGTGCTGTACTGTCAGAGAACGGAGCCCTGCTGAACTGTACAAGCAGGCCAACAACAACATTGATGCTAGATTGCCCCAAGGTTTAAAAGTACAGCCCCATTTCATTGAAGTGAGGGGCAATGGGTCTCTCACCAAGACCTACTGCTATAAGGCATGCCTGACTGCAGGATCAGGAAGTGACACTTTCATGTTTTACAATACCTGTGGCCCAACAGGAACTACTGGTCCCTCTGCAGTGGTGACTGAGAGGCATCTGACAGGACAAAGTGGGCAGAGTGCACAAAACCTGATCATACTTAGAAATGACTCCATTACTCCTAATGAGGTGAGGCTACCTTGGTAAATGGTCTGCACAGAGCTCTGAGCAAGTCTTTACCCAAGCAGAGGTTCCAACTGGAAAACTCAGATGGAGAATATTCCCTTAGGGGTTTGCTGACACTCAGCTGTGAAACTTGGTTATAATGAATCTAATCTATGCTGTGCATTTTGTTTCTAGGTAAATACTGAGACTTTCAGGGTCCAGTTGGTAAGTTCAGTACAGGCATCTGTTGTTCGAGATTCGCCTCGTTTTTGCAGCATATGCTGTACTGAGTATTGCGTCCTTCCCTTTTCTCTTACAGGTCTAAAATTGCCTGCTGCTACAGAGTGCTAGGGAATGACACATCTAGTCTTACAGTTTTGATGGTAAAACTCATCTTGCAGGAGAAAAAGATAATCAGTGATTATCCTTGAAATCCAAAGGTTACTTTATGGCAGTTATGGATGTTTGCTGCTTTGCTGTCTTCATACCAAAGTAAATCTGTTGAATTTAGCAAACCATATTATTGCAACGATCTTACTAATGTGAGCATGTTTTAAGTTGTCTGAAAACTGCAATCTCTCCTTTGATAATGTTTGTTCTACCCAGTGCTGCATTTTTTGCTTTCTGGCCTGTGACAACCCAGTGACACCTTTGCAGGGAATTACAGCAAGTCACCAACATTAAGTTGCAGAGTAACAACTTCTAACCTGCTGGGTTGCTATTGAAAATTGTTTAATACCTATGGTTCGACCAGCCATGTATTAACCTTTGCAATATCTTCCCACAGAGAAGAATTAATGGTTGCTTTATGCTGGCGTGCAGGAAGCCTGCAGTTGGTGTGTGGTTTGCATGATCTGGGCAGTTTGCTTTTTACACATGTTGGGTCTGAACTCAGAAGCACTCACAGGAGAGACTAATTCTGGTGCACAAAAGGAAAATATTGCAATTACTGTGTGGTGTTTGTAACCCATAATTGTGGCAGGTGTAAGATCAGTTTGTGTATTAATGTGTGCTATGAGCCAGACATGGGAAAATCAGGGAAATAACTGGTGTGATAGAAAGGAGCCTGATTTGTGTATTCTTGCCACAGAAATAGAGCTCCTTTTTTTTATTTCTTTATACTTTTTCAAATATGAAGATGTTAGCATCTTTTGCAACTGTTTTTTGTTGAGCAGAGATGCCTGTGTCTTAAGGGCCAGCAAGTCTTCCATAAAAATGCTTTTAGCGAGTAATGATCATCCATTTGACATTAATCCATTTAAAATGAATGCACTGGTTTTCTGTAAATCACAGTGGCAGGGTACAGGGGAAGTACTTTTTCTCCTTCTATGCAGTTTTTGTGCCTTAAAATTTTTCTGACTGTAATACGATGCCTGGAATGTGTTTGATAAAGGAGGGAATATGAGACTTGCTCTATAAACATGAATGCTGAAGAATCAAAGAGTGAAATACACACTCTGTATCTGATTTTTGGGGGGGAGGTGGTGTGCAAGAAGAAAAGCAATAACTGCAAATGGCTTCACTTTGGATGCAAGGCCAGCAGGAAATCAGTTTAACAAACAGATTCCTATCACATTTTGAGACTCGCTCCATTGAATGCAATGAGTTTGCAAGATCAGAGTTGCAGATCAGGCAGTGGCAGCAAAGCCAGCCCAAACTTGGGAGTACAAAAGCAGAGAGATGTACAGAGCAAACTAATGAATGCTGTCTGTGTGGAGTTGTCATCCAAAAGGGGAATCAATTATTCAACTAGTTCTGTGTGTTTTAAACAGAGGTGAAGTTCTGACACGTTTTACTCATCACAAGTTCTCTTCTTATGCTTCTGCTTCTTAACCTGTCCTGTGGCAGGGCATTCTATGAAGATATATCAATGCCACGTGCACATAAGGAAATGGCTGAATGTAATGGCATTCACTAATTACTAGTTCCTGGCTAATTACATACTAAAAATCATGTCTTTCTCCTGTTTTAAGCTTAGCATTTGCACTGAAGATGCCATCAATTGCTTAGCAACACTGAATTCTACTTTTTAAGGATAATGATCTTTGTATTATTAGATTTTCAGGGAACTGTGTTTCTCTTTTTAGTTAAAGTGAACTTTGAATCAGCCTTTAAGAGCCTGTGCCTTCACTTGTGAGGCACAGCAACAGGCAGTATTGTCCTTGCACCAATTTACAAAGTCAGTCTCTGATCTGTGTTTTACTTTTGGGTAATGTGAACAGGTCCTTTCTTTTTTTACTTCCACACAGTTTTTGGAAATGGATTTTCTGCTGGTTGTTCCTTGATGAGGATGGGACCAGGTGAATGGGTTTGCTATGCACAGATAATACCTAGGATTTCACAGTGGCTAATATTTTGAAAATGTTGTTTACACAGTGAGAGGAAAAATATTTCCAAGTTATTTGGGATTAATCTCAGTAACATTTGGGGCAATAAGGTCTTAGCTCTTTTCATATTTGTTGATAAGGTCAAAGATGTTAGTAATTACACTAAGTTGTGACTGACTTTATTGGGTCATTAGAAGGATACAGTAGAAGTGAAAACAAGTGCAGTAAGGTTAGGTAGGGGCTTTTTTGTACCTGGTGAAGCTCTGACTCCTGCATGGCTATTCCCTTTTTACTGCCAGTGCTGAGATGGTGGAATGGAAGCTTGTTTCTGCAAGATAACCGCTGCTTCTGTGTTCACCCTGCTTACCTGCACAGTCCTTTATAGGTTTATAAGGATGACTCAGACCAAAGATGTTTTGTAAAAGAGGGAATGTACTAATGCAGCTGCACAGAAAACCTTGGGCACGGTTATTGCTGTCAGGAGGCTGGTGATAAGGGTAGCGATGCGGGGTTAATGGATATTGCTCTCTCATCAGATAACTACTGCAGGGGGACCAGGCAGGCAGTGTAGGCAAAATAGAGGGAAAAAAAAAATACTGTGGCTTCATTTCTGGCACTGTGTGAGATTATGGGCAGCCTGGATTCCTGTCTTTCAAAAGAGGGGTGCACACACTATGAAGAGATTTTGGTGAAGTTGTGATTTTGTTACTGGGCACTGCTGCAGTGATGATCTGTCATTTTCAGGAAGGATTTTAGTGCTTTAGTCTGGAGTCTGTTTCCTCATATTCCTGTGAAGATGCTGAATGATGTCTGGGTAGTGTCTGGTCCTTGGCTTTTCTTTTCATCTTTCCTGTCTTGTTCTTACATCCTGTGCAGTTAAGCTCATTTCTTACATCTTGCATCTCTTGACAGCCTTTTCCCTTCAATGCAGGAAATAACAATCAAACCAAAACGTTTTAACAGGAGTTTTCTGTCCCAGAAGGCAGCCTGGCACATTCCTAATGAGGGGTGGGCAGTCTGGATACTTGATAGAACTAGACATAAACTCTTTATATTCTACATTTCCTTGTACCCTTTTTTTTTTGTGTGGTGACACATGTGGCTGACAAAGCATGATGTTTCATGTGATGTTCAGAATAAGAGCATATTGCTCTGTGGACACTTCTAAAGAGAGTGAAAAAACCCTGCACATTGATGGTAGCAAGACCCAGGAGATCCACTGGAGTTTTACAGCTGTTTGTTCTGTCTCTTTCTCTGTATTTTTCACTTCAAAACCAGCTTGTTGAAAGCATGGAAAAAAGAAAGCAACACTTGAGCAGAACACATTTTGATACTGCTTTAAATGCAAGCATGTTTTGAAGTGTCTAAACCCCTAAGTGTCTAGTAACCCCACCGCATTGTTTGCAGCAGTCTGTCCAAGAGATTTCTCTCAGAGGATTTAAAGGTATTAATGGTGGAATATCTTACAATCTCAGTGCAAGAACTTAAGCCTTTAAGAAATTCTCCAGCCCTACTGACATTGAAAAGGTTAACTATAAATGTTTGTTCTTTTGTTTAATGGCAGTGGCTGAACCTGCTCGGCTGAGCAGGGACAGTGCTCTGTGCTTCAGGGCAGTCAGGAGCTTGGCTTGAGGCTTCTGCTGTGCCAGCAGAAATCTGCATCCGAGATTAAGCAGAGGTGTTTTCCTTCTCTTGGAACTCACTAAATGTACTTTACAGAAGCACTTGTCTGTTCCCTTCACCTCAGTTTTCTCAGAGTTAGGAATGCAAATGAACATTCCCAGAATTTGGGGTTTTGAATTACTCCCTTTTCCAGTTTCCTTTTCGATTTCTTGAACGATAAACACATATTTAAATAGTTTGTTCTCCGCATCAAGTTAATTCTAAACATTTACAGAAGGAAAGCAGGAATAGAAGCCTCTGTTTCCTCACACCTGTCAGCATTGTCTCACTGGAAAATAAGCAGAGCCTTATGCGGTCAGAGGTTCTAAAAGGCTTTTATTATTGCTTCAAAGGAGATACATTTGATAAATACACCTTATGTCATTCTGTTGTGCATTTGTGTGGAAATCAGAATGAAGCAGGATGTTTGTAGGAGTCTCAGCATCTGGTAACTGTTCGTAAATATTTTATTCACACTCCTCTACCTCAAGCAGGTTTTGTTCTAGCAAGCACTGAAGTGAAAGGTAGTGTTTGCACTGATCCATTGAACATGGGATCAGGACCCATATATTTTAAAATATTAGAATATTTTAGAATTAGAATATTAGAACATTTTAAAAAATTAGAAATTTCTCCTATCCCAGGGACAAATTCTTACTGTGTTGAAGTATTAAGAAAAAAAAAAGAGCTGTGGAAAATGTTTGTAACAATACATTTTCAACTGAATTTATTCTCCATGAACCAATGAAATGATTCTTCAGTTAACCCACTTGAAAACAGCTCTGTGACATTTTGCATGAGCTTCCTTGCTCCTAAGATGGCTCTGTTTGACATTATACATTCATGTCATCAGACTTCCCAATAGGGCTGGTTGTTTATGACTAGTGACATTGATGCTTGTGGTTTTGTGGTTGGCAGAATGAGCCCTGGTGCCTGGAAGAACCAGCAGGAGCAAACTGGTGGCATGAGGTGTTCACCTGGTGCAGTGACAGCCACTTCTGTAGGCACCTGGATAGATTCTGACTCATCTCACACTGTGATGATGTGTGCTGTAACTGAATCAGAAAAAGCAGCTAATGGGTGAAACAGAGAATGATTACTTTTGTGCTGGATCACAGGATTTCTTTCACCTCCTGACAGGACTGCTGGACTTGCTACATGACCTCCAAAAATCTCTGAGGGAAGTGGCAAGCTAAAATATCCTTAAACCTAGTAGAATGTGCTGGATTGTGAGAAACAGGGTCTTGTAATGAGCTGGGAGCTGGGGAGGTAGAAGGAACAATATTGTCTTCATCAGCATTGTGTGACACAGTGAGAGAGCGTGGGGATGCACAACTGGGAAGCATCTGGACCAGTTCAGAGCCTCTGTTCCTCTCTGTGCTTCCTCTCTGTACTCACACTTCCTGGTCAGCTGTGCCTTGTCCTGGTGGTGTTGGTTTGGGACACATCTCACAGCCACGTCTGCGATGGGGCTTTGCAGAGGAGCCCATTGAGAGCTGCTGTGCAGCCCCCTGACCCCTGGGGCTGCCTGAGGACTCAGCTCTGCTTTGAGGTGGTGTCCTGGCACAGTGACTGGGTGCTGTGGGACACACTTGGCCGTGTGGCCGGTTTCAGGGAGCGGTCTGGTGAAGGTGGATTGTTCATAGCCAGAGATACAAACCAGCCCAAGTGTGTAGACTGTGAATTCCTGGTGGATTTCTAAAAAGCTGCATCTGAGCTGGGGAGAGATATTACTGAATAGGTTTGCTTCTTCTACTGTGCTCCACTTCTATTGCTGGTCATGCTTTATTGCTTTTCTAGTCCAGTCTCATTTAGAGATGTATTGAAACAACTTTTCTCTTATGGCCAGAGAAACTGAAAGAATGACAGTCTGTAGCAGAGCAAAAGGAGAAGCCAATTATGCTGACAAAATAGAAATTTCACTGATTTTGTCAGGACACTGACCTGTGGTAACACAAGTGTGGGACAAATGTGCCTCTTGCTGAGCTCTGAAACTACCCAGTCAAGCAGCAAGCACATGGCGAAAGTGGGTGAGAATAGGTCTGCACAAAGGCAGACTGCTGCCCAGCTGCCTTGTGCTCTTGTTCTTCCTGTAATGACTTCAAAAAGAAGTCACAGATATTGATTTTTTTCACAGTTAAAAAAACCCCCAGCCCCTGACAGTCAACTGTGGCAATAGATCTTTCCACCTCCAGAGTACGTTTTTCTCATCCTGTTCCCTCCTTCCTTCTCCTGCCCCTCTGGGAACAGCACTACAGCCCTACCTAAAGAGTCATAGCAAAGAGAGAATAGCCACAAGATGCCAGAGCTTCTGGATAGTAACCCTTGAAAATACCACTCTCCTAATTTCTCTTCTATTGACATGGGGAGTCTTGGTCCATGCATATGAAGTGAATAAATGATGGATTTCTAATTAATTCATTTCTCCTGGCATCATCACCCATTTAAGATCTGATGTCCCATTGCAAACAGAACATAAATTTTTGTCTTCTAGTCAAGAGTTGGAAAGCTCTCATCCGAAAACCAAAAATCTATGTACTGAGAGTGAGTGGTCGTTTTCCTCTTTTCTCACTCCTACCCAATTTGTGTCAGACTTTGTCACTGCTTTGATGCAATCCCACTTTATCTGTGTTTTGCCTGGGACTGTGGTAAGATTCCTCCTCCTCACGTTGCCTACAAAGCTGTACAAGTTAGTAACCTGCACCTCTCAAATTGCAAAATAGAACAAAGGGGCTTTCCTCCAGTCCAGCAGTACCCCTGCAATAAAAATCCCCAGCAGAAGAAAAGCCAAATCTTCTGGTGTCAGCACCCTTCATACTCAAGAAAGGCAAGCTGAGGAGAGGATCTGATCAGTGTGTGTTGTTCTCTATCCTCTTTCATTGACTGTTACTACGTGGTTGACTTTAGAGTTGCTTTGACATCCCTGGGACTGGGGCCAAAACGGAATTAATCAGAAAAGACTAGAACCATGCATAATGGGCTCCTTGTCAAACCACTTTCTGCTAAACTCAGCAGAACCTGAGCATGACAGAGAACAGGGGGCTAAATGGGAAGGAAATTGCTAGCACAGATGTTTAATGTGTGGTTGCAAATAGCAGCCTCCTCCCTTTTGTGTAACTCAGACCGTAAAGAATACTCGTGTGTGCATCATCCAAGAGCATCTCAGTCTTGAGTGATGCTGGACCTGGGAAGTATGGTGATAGAGCAATACTGTAAGTTGTAATTGCTCCATTTTTGTTTGAATAAAACCTATTGATCCAGGGAAAAGCATACGCCAAACCTCGAGAGGAACGACAGAGTTGGCTTTAAATAATTCAGAACATTCAACACTTTCTTTTTCTCTTTCAAGTAATGGGGTCAAATTCATTTCTGATCTGCCTCCAATAATTTGAAGAGAATTAAACCATTACTGTCATTTATTATTTGTGTGTTTGGCACTGTGCAAGACACATCAGGAATGAATGTAGTCCATTATGTTTTTGGACATAAGTTCTGTCTTTGAATTCCAGTGCCTGAACTTAAGCACTCACTACACTATCACCTACAGAATAATGTTCTAGTACCCTGAGAAATAACCTTGGTACGTCCTTAGGGTTTAATTTTAAGGGACCTGAGCTTGCACTCATTGGCTGTAGTTGAAAATTATAGTGATGGTCCCCTGACAATGCAAAAACTATTTTCTGGAGCAATTTTTGATCAACAGAGGATTTCTTAATTATCTCCTTATTTAGCAAGTCATGCTGCAGCCCATCAGCGTATGCTGAGGTTTGTTGGTCAAAGGGTGTTGCTGGCTATTTTCCCCTTCTACCTCTTATGCCCTCTCATGAATATGGAGAATCCAGTAGGTTTTGGTATTATGAGCGTGTCTGTCCTTAGTGAAAGACTTGCTGCAGTCTGCAAATCTGATACCATCCATTGCAGTTCTCTGCAGTACACCGAATTCCAGCAGAGACCTCACTGCCCCACATGTCCCCCTCACAGGGAGCTGCCTTTATACACTCTCAGGCAGAAAATTTTCAGTGCAGGAGTTTGAGTTTCCTCACCTCATCAGGTAAACAAACAACTTGTTTCTGGATTTGTGATGTTGGTTTTTTTATCCTATGCCCAAAATGTTGATAAATGTATGAAATAACTTTCCACCAGTTTGCAGCATTAAATGTTGTTCCACAGAGATCATCTCTAGCCAAAGGCCTTGGCATGCAGACAAGTTTACTGCAGAGACACTCCCTGTGTGCCCATTTGGAAAGTTTCTTTAGATTTGTAGAAAGATTTGGCAATTCACAAAAATTGAGTGTATCCATATAGGCTTTTCTGACAAAATTAGCCGGATGCATTTGCTTTTTAGCACGTTTTACTGACACTAACAGCATTGTCCTGGGCTTTTGTTTCTACAGCCAAAACACCCCAATCCGGACTGGCGCTACTCTGCATCCCTGAGGGCAGGAATGCAAAGGTATGTGTGGTGTTTCTCCAGAGAAGGGGAATTCTGTCTTTTTCCTCTGTGTAAAGGACAGAGTTTCTTCTGATGCCCTAGACTGATGATATCTATGCTGAGATGGAAAGCACCTGAGTTCTGCTGCTGTCACTTCCAATCTCCACGTGCTACAGATTCAGTCTGACTTGCATCTTATGCTGTTGTTGTACTGCTGTAGAGCTGTGCTGTTCCTTCTTTTTACCTTCTGCTTTTGTATCCATTGACTGTCAAGGCATAATTGTTCCAATTATCGAATCATTTAATTGTCATTATATACTTTTAGTTTATTTTAAAGCTCCCTGTAATCATCAGTGCTGATGTTTCAACAGTCAGTCTGCATTTCCATCTTCTTGTTTCTCATTACCATGAAAGTAGCTGCTCCTGCAGCACGTTTGTTAACCACATGGTGCAATCAAGAAGATTAATACAGTTGAAAGGACTTTTTGATGATATGAGATGGATTTTCAAAGAAGGAAAATTGAGGCTTTTGTCCAAATCTCTTTAGACATCTTCGAAAATCCTCTGCCTAATATCGCAAGCAGTCTGCTATAATTTTCTACTCAGTACACTTGGAGAAAGAGAATTATGCTAAAATTGTTTCTGTAGAGCCTAAATCAAACAGTGTTTTTGCTCTCCCTGAGCAGATTAGAAAACTGGTTCTATATTCAGGTGTAATCTGATGTGATTAATAAGATTCCCACACAAGTTTAGATGCAGTTACAAGGCTGCAGCCATTCCCAGTGGCATCACAAAGTGCAGGAGGGTATGAGTTTCTCAGAATTGCTGCTGCAGTGGTACTGTACCTTTGTCCATTATCCACAGGGCTGAAGAGTCTTTCTTAGATTGAAGTCCTAAATTCAGAGTCACACTGTGCTTCATGTGGCTGAGGACACAGAGTTGACTCCCAGCTGACTTTGAGATGCTGTGTAAAATGGAATCTAAACCTCAAGAACCAAAAGCAAAGGAAGACAGAGCAAGCTTGACTTTGTGGCCTACTGGGCAAGCTATTTTCTTTCTTTTATATTCCTGCTGTGACTTTGAATTTTTTTTGTAATCCATAACTGCAAAATCAATGAACAGTCTGGGGAGCAGGATCCTGAAGAAGGAATTCTGCCTACCTGAGCACCTTGTCTGCTGGTCCTGAGTCAGGCATGCTCTTGTGGATCCACATTCCTTTCTATAGAAAGTACAAGATCTTGTCTGAAGCTACTTGAACAATTAATGAAAAGTAAGAGCTTATTTAAAACCATTCATCCCACAAGACTAATGGGGCTTTTCTGGGAAATTGTACATGTTCCTCTGCTCTCTCACATCTGCAGCCCCTGTCCTTACCTGAAACCTCAGGTTCTGAGCCTGTGTGCCCTGCCCAGATGATGGTCTTCATAAAATGCTGATTTTTCCTAAAACTTGTAGAAATTTGATACCCTTGATGTCTGCCACATTTGGATGAAATGGCCCCTTAAGTTCAGCTAGAAGTGTGAAAGGGAGTGTGAAGCCAATGAGCAGAGACAGTGACACAGTCACAGAGTCCTGTTTCTCTTAAGGAGCTGCATATAAATAACATGCTTCGTTTTGTGTTAAAAATAGCAGATTTTTTTCATTTCCTTCCATGTCAGGTGCAAATTGGTGCTTTCAGTGCCCAGTGCTCATGATGTGACACTGTAAAATTTGCTGTATTCGTTTTTGCATTTGAGAAAATGTATTTCTCTTCCTGAATTGCTCACGAGAAATGTGCAGTAACCCAGGAAGGTGGGATCTGTTAAAATGGCATAGTGACAGAAGCTCAGAACTAACTCTACCGACTTTTTAATCATTTCCCTAATGTTGTTACATCCTAATAGCAAAGATGTGTCACTTCCTTATCAGTGACTCCCAGTCAATGAGAGCAAAGTGTCCTGCAGGTGTGTTTGGTTTATAAGTTATTCCACAACTGGGTTTTAGTAAACAATCAAAGGGATTTTTTGCAAGTCAAAACAACTGCTTCTCATGCTGCCAACATCATGCAATACTGTAGGAGTAGCTGCACAGTAATAAATAGTTATGAACTTGGAAGAGTAGCAGGAAAGGGAAATGCTGTGAAGTCCAGGGCAGAAGGGAACTGTGTAACCCAACTGTGATATTTGCTTACCCAGTGCTGTGCATATGGAGGAGGCAGGAGTCCTGCGTGGAGGACCAGCAGGGCCTGATCAGCAGTGGCCAACAGTCTCCAGTGCTACAGCAGGTAAGGATGTGAAAATGCAGAATATTTGTGAAGAACTAATCTTAACTGCAGTAGACCTCCTGATGCTGCTACTTCTTCTACTTAATTTTTCCTCTGTTTTGTATCTCTGAGTGAAGACCCTCAGATGAGCTCAGCTGCTCAGAGCATGGTGCTAATAACCCCAAGGTTGTGGGTTCAATCCCTGCATGAGATACGAGCCATTCACTTAGGAACTGGACTTGATGATCCTTGTGGGTTCCCTTCCAATTCAGAATATTCTGTGATCTGGATATAAAGTTCTTGTCAATTAATCTGTGGAATCTAAATAGAGTGGAACGATAAAACATAAAATAACATCTTTTTCTTTACTCAGTCTCAGATGAGCACTGGAGATAAGAGTCCTTAATCCCCACTTTCACCCTGCTTTTGGAGGTTACTGGTTTGTGTAATGGAATAATGGCTCAGTTCTGATGTGTGTATTCAGGTGTGTGTATTCCAGAGCTGATTTGCCCTCCATTTCAAAGGAACAGTAAAACTGGGGTAGGAGCTTATCAGTTTTCCCTTTGTTATTTTTACAAAGCCAGTAAGTCTCTTTGAATGTCTCTTCTCATTTTACTTTCCTGTGGTGAAATCAGACCTAATTTTTTTGCTAGCTATTTTCATTCACTAATACATGATGATGGAAACTAAAATGTTATTTATTTGTCAAAATAAATGACAAAGAGCTTGGTTTAGAATGTAGCTTTATTTACTCTGTCACTGACTGATGACTTCACAGCAGTCAATAAGAATTGGCAGAAGGTTCTCATGGAGCTTAGAAAAAAAAATCACCTGAATGTTTTGCAGTGCAGCCAAAAAATATCCTCACTTTTGATTTTGGAGCAGGAATAATATAGAGACATGGAGGAGCAGTCAGATATTGTTTTCAGCCATGTCCAAACTAAACTGAAAACTCAGTGGATGCCCTGTGTAGGGTGGTGAGCCCTGCATGGCAGCTCTGTGAGCCCTGTCAGGAATTCAAATGAGGAGTGATGCTCATATCACAGAGGCAGCTCAAATGCTGGGAAATGGGGTCTCCAGCAGAAGAGATGATAGTTGCTTCATTTAATCTTTTTGGTGCAAACCTTTCTTTCTATTTAAATGGGAATTTCACCTGGATAAAGGGCAGAGGATCAACTTGAGGAGTTGCAATCTCAGTTACAACACCCACAAATTAATGGTGCCCAGCAAAGCCTGCACTGGTGTTGCAGAAGGGTTGTTTGCAGAAACAGATCTGGAAATTCATTTAATATATAATGGGGCCCTAGGCTATGATCACCTGGGGTTTTGGTGCCCTTCCTTCTGTTGCAGGCCTTGCAAGAAGGCACAGCCTTTGCAGAATACGAGGAGTGTGCGAGTGTTGAGCTTGCATTTGAAAATGTCACCACAAGTGCACTCTAACCTTTGCAAGGGGCTCCCTCAGGCTTTTGGCTGCACTAATCATCCTTGACTGAGCACTCAGTGTATTGCCTTATACCAGGTTCAATATGGATACAAACATTCTCCCAGATGTTTGCTTGCCAGTTTCCAAGCACCTGGATGTGAGTGCAGAGGTAGGATGGTTCTGTCATCCAAGAAGGTCCATTGACATTTGGGTCCCAGAGCCCTGTTCCATTATCTGGAGTCCTGCTTGCTGTTCTTTTTTGGGTCTTAGCATTTTAGACTTGCTTGGGGAACCTGAACATCTCTTTGTTTGAGCAGAAGTAACCCTTGGCTCTTATTTCTGCTTCCCTCCATGACTTGTGAGGCACTTGTGCCATGAATGCATCCCTGCACAAAGAAGATTATTTCTTTTGTCTTTGTCCACTCCCAAGGGATTAGTGACCCTGATATTACATTAATTAGACCTTTTTTTTTGTAGGGGGTTTCATATAATATTCTTCTCCTCTCTCTGTACCCAAAAGCCATAGATATCCCTGATCCTTAATAGCAAACAGGTGTTTCATGGAGAAATCTCAGGATTAATGGTTGTGTTAGCTTTGGTAGCCTCAGCACATCACATATTTAGCAAATTACTACCACTGGTTTAGAATCCTGCCTGTATTTTCCCACAGATCTCTCTTTCAGTGCTTCTTTCTTTTTTTATTTAGGTTCAAGATCTGTACTAACAAGTCAAGTGTTAAATCTGTAAATCCTTAATTCCTAATACATAGCTGAACTCGAACATCATCACGTGTTTTTCAGCAAATAAGTGTTGCCCAAGCAACACCTGGTCCTTATTTGCCTGACAGCATCCCTGTTGACTTTGTTGCATATTTCATCCATGCAAGGGACAGTGAATCGGGATGTGGCATTTTTTAATTGTGTTTACACCTTCTTAGGCATCAGTTCAAAAAAATTGTAGGTTTGCAGTCAGGAAACTTCTGGGTGAGGTGGGACAAGAAAGTTCAAACTCCCTCTGGCTTTGAGTTTTGCTCTCTGGGGCATCTTCTTAGCCCCCCACATAGTACATAGTGAGTTCAGGGAATGAACACAGATTTCTGGTTCTGCTCTATGTCCTTTGGCAGTTTTGGCAATTCTATCAGACTTTATGTGGCCACTAATCTGAGTGGACTCTGTTTTTGTGATCACCAACTCAGAATAAATGGAGCTTGATTGGCAAAAAATGGTGAGAGCTCATAACAAAAACGAAGATGAACAGAAATCTTGCTCTAGACATAAAACACTGAAGATGTCTGAATTAATCAGACTTATGAATAATTCAGAGCTCAGAGTTAGTAGGCATTAGACAAATCTGTGTGTATTTCTCTGTACTGCTGGTTCCAATCTACAAAAAAGAACTGGTGTAATGCAAATGCTTCACAAAAACAGTCTAAAGACACTTTCATAGCACAAGTGAGACTCAGGAGAACAATAAGGATTTGTGATGAAAAACAGTCACGAGAAATTTCAAATCCTGTATTCAACGTAGACTTTATATGTGTGCAGTAAATAAGGCACTGGGCCACACACCATGTGTAGAGAGGGGAAAATAAAATGCTTCCATTCAGACAGTTCTGTAAAAGATGAAAGGATCTCATGATAAAATCTGCATCTGAAATTTGTAAGTGTGTAGGTGAAGCCATGGGTGAGATACTGGCATCTCTGGAGTCCATGTCAAATAGCCCACGGGCTTTCAGGAAATTAGGATTTCAGTGTCTACCCTTACAAATGTGCACAAGGGGCTGAATTAAGATTGCCCAGGCAAATGCCATCCTAGAATACCCTAATTTTGTACTTCTGATTTTGCTGTGGTAACATTCTTCCAAATGTATCTGCTTTTTCTTTTCCTTTTCCCAGGGAATTAGCTGGGGAGGAGAGGTGGTAACGCTGTTTTTTAAAGCTCCAACAGGTCAATGTCCTTCCTGTGCTGGGGCCCCGGAGCTGGATGCAGTGCAATTAATTTAACAGAGCCTGCCTGCACTGCCTGGGCTCTCCCAGGGATGGGAGGACAGCAGACAGACCATCATGGACTGGTTGGGAGCACTGCAGGAAGAAATTGTTCCCTGTGAGGGTGGTGAGGCTCTGGCACAGGGTGCCCAGAGAAGCTGTGGCTGTCTCATCCCTGGAAGTGTTCAAGGCCAGTTTGTATGGGGCTTGGAGCAACCTGGGGTAGTGAAAGGTGTCCCATGGCAGGGGGGTGCAACAAGATGATGTATAAGGTCCCTTTATATAAAGATACACAAAGCTCTTTGCATCCCATCACCCTAAATCTGAATCTTTCAGCATTTGCCTTCTGAAATTTGTGTGTCTCCCAGCTTTCCTGCTTTTATTCAGTTTTTCCTGCTGTTCCTTACTTCCTGCCTGTGACTTTCTCACATGTGCCATGCTAGCTAGGGATATTCCTTGCCCTTATGCTCCTAGACTGCCTGGGTTTATGCTGGGAACTACAGTTTCTCTGGAATAGATTTGTGTTCTTCTCAGAGGATGGTTCCTGCTGCAATCAGCTGGAATGCAGACAAGCTCCACTGATGGGGCATGAGATGCAGAATAAGTGATGAATTCTGAAAATCAAATGTGAAGCAACTGTAAATATGTCAAATAAGCAAAATTGCCTGAAAAGTAAAGTCAGTCTTCCTAATGAGTTTTGTACTGCTGGTGTGGGACAGGGTGTTGTGAACAGAATGACTGTGGGAAAACTGTGAAGAAAGGAGAGGGGTTCTTGTGTGGATTTTAAGAAAAATGTCCAAGAATGCCTTGATAGGGAAAGAAATCATTATAATTGTCCACTGTTAGTTGTGGCATTCCCAATTCCCTGTTTCACAGACTAATTTGGATGTCAAGCAAGCAAATCCAACCTGAATAAGAATATTGTGACTGAAAGGGATACTTTGTCCCAATGAAACTGTGATAAGGGCCCAGATGAGACATAGGGTGATAGTGTAAGGAGAGATCTGAGCAGATCTCCAAGGGCATGAGAGGGGACACCAGTAAAAATCTTGTATAGAAAGGTGAGCACAGAGGATCTGGGAGAGAGAAACAATTGGAAGAGATGCCAGAAGGTCTGCAGGAGGCAGGTAGCTCTGGGAATGGCACAGTGCTGGTTTTTACTGAGCACAGGTCACTGGAAGGAAGATTGGCACACTGGGGTTGGGTAATAGATTCTGATGAGTGGGCCAGAAAGCTGCACTGCAGTTGTTCTTTCCATGAAATAACCATTTGACATTGTCTGCATCTTTGAGTCTGTGTAACATCAGCACAGAAGGAATGAGAAGTACTTTTGGGAGGATGTTGACTCTCCCTGTTAGAATAGACATTTCTTGAAATCAGGCAGGTGTTACAGTAGAAGCTCACAGGGTCCCACGGTGCTGTCACAAAGCTCTTGGCCACTGAATTAGTCTTCTAAAAATCCAGTTTAAAGAGAAAGAGCCTGAGAAATTAACCCAGAGAGTGATGAGACCTAAGTTGTAACATATTTCATATGATATAGCTTTACACTGTGGCTGTAAGTGGAGGACAATTTCTTCCTAAATGTCAGTGAGTTTCTATTCTCCTTCTTCAAATGACCTTCCTCATCTACAGAAAAAGGGTGAGATTAAGACTCATCAAGCAGTCACTGCAAAGAATGTGCAGGGGCTGAAAGTGCTGTTTCTCTGAGACTGTTAAAGGTTAATTTACAAATAACAGCAGAGGACACTGCTCTGGCTTGGCTTTAGCAGTTCATTGATTAAATCTATAAAAGATAATAACTAATTAGCAACCCAGAATACAAAACTGGGTTCTTGGTTTGTTGCAGGATGCTGCAGCTGTTTAAAATGGAAGGAGCTAGAAAATGCAGCCATGCATATCTAAAGCCTCTTTCTATTTTTTGAATTAATAACCAGTTTTCTATGGAATTTCATCATTCCAATCTTCAAAACCAGAAATATATAGAAAGCAAAATATCAGCCCTAAAATTCATATCTTTAGTAGTCTAAGAAACACTGTGATAATATGGGTAATATTTTAAAGAACAGAATAGGGGAAATACAGAACAGCCTAATTATTTATGTTTCTCATGAAACTTAGTCTTCAAATCCCTGATTTAATAAATTCCCAAAATGAAGGTCCTGAGCAGTTCCTAAGACTATGTAGGAAAGCATCACAGAGATTTGGTTCACAACCTCCTGTATCATGGCAAAAATCATCCCCATAAAGCACACTAAAGTAATGATTTGAAGCTGCAGGATCTATCAGCTCAGTGGAGTCTGAGGAAGGAAATCATGTCAGCTCACTCGTGTAGCTGCAGTGCAACGACATAAACTGAAATAGAAATAATCTGCAAGGGCTGTATAAGGCTAAATCCCTTTGTTTTAATTTATGTTTAGATTTTGGTCACTGAACTCTCAAGTCAATTCCCAGCCAGCTGCTGAGACCTTCAACGTGATGTAGAGTCCTCAGTTTTGCCCCTACTCCCAGAACACTTTATTCCCCAGGACATCCCCTGCATACTTCCTGCTTTTTGGCTTTCCACTTCTGTTTACTCCATTTTCCACTCCTTTCTTGTTACCTATCTGATTTGCCAAGTACCTCTCTTTTTCTAAATTCTCTTGTTTATTCCTTTCATCTAATGACTTTGGTCTCTTCCTGCTCATCTGTCCACTGTCTCCCTTCTGTATTGTTATCTCAGGAATGTTGAAATGTGGGTCACCAGCTTGGCCCCACATCACCTTTTCAATATTTCATACTCAACTAAGTATTTTCAGGGATAAATGCTTCTCATTTTGACAGCCTGATGGAAGCTGGAGAGGACTGAGAATTTCAAATGCTACTTGGACTGAAGAAAAGCATTTTGAAATCAAAAGGATTTTTTCAAAAGAACATGTCAAAAAGACATATTTTTATGACAGATGCAGCTTGGCATACTGATCATTATTTTTAAAAAGCTGATGACTGTTATGACCAGGAACTCATCTGCCTCACCCCATCCAAACTGTGGTTGAAGCAACACTTTGGGCTTTCAATATTTGGAGTCAGGACTGGGTAAATTAATAGGTTAGTTTAGATTTCTGTTCAGCTGGGTGAGCAAAGAAAGGAGGGGATGATGGATGATGTTGTACAGACACTGCAGTCATGACTTGGCTAAAGTTAAATTTACTTTCTGTTAATTTACTTTCTTCTTAGCTGCAAAACCCTCATGAGTGGCCTGAAATAGTGTTTGTGATCTTTATCAAGGGGTCCATTATTTTTCAGCAGGGTGTACCAAGTAAATGAGATGACACGGATGAGAGATTTAATAGTGTGTAATACTTTAGTCCTTGAAGGCTCAGTGTAAGGAAAAAAAGATAGAAGTCATCAGAATTTGGAGAAGGCTAATGCTGGAAACTTCTAAATTGTGTGGTCTCTTTGACTGAATGTATTTGAACAAGACTTTGTGTTAATTTTGACTGTCAAAGAGAATGGTCTTGGAAGAGTTTATGTCTTCAGGTACAATGGCAAATTCCTGATTTCACCTGCTGCAAATATTTGTGAGAAGAATTTACATTTCTCATTAGGCCCAGGCAATGCAGGAAGCATTTGTGCATCTCATCATTTAGTCCAGTCCCTGTGCATGGGCATCCTTCCATTTGGATTAGGGCCACGTTTGTCCCTGACTGGAGCCAGTTGTTGAATTTTCCCAACTGGAGATGAAGTCCAACTTCTGATCCCTCCATGGGGTGATTGTTTCAGTGAAGGTTTCTTAAAGGTGGGACTGATAGCTCCAGCTGAGATGATAAAAACACAGGGGACCTGTAAAATTTCTGAAACCAGGAATGAAATAAGAGTAAAGGGGGCAAAAGGCTGGAAGGGACTGAACAATATGAAGAAAGTCTTCTGGAACTGTGGACAAAAGCTGCTGCAGCTCCAGACTTTGTCATTTTAAGAACTGATAAAGAGATTTTACGTAAGCAGTTTATCTGGCTATAATTTCTATATTTAGGCACTAGGAGAAAGTTTAATAGCAATAACTCCTCGTCTACTTAATTCGTCCTTTCCTGTAATAATCTTTTTGCTTCCTCAAAATGGGGGTTAAATTTGCACTTAAAAAATAAAAATATTTCTCATAACAGAGCGAAAAAATAAAAAGGAGGGGGGGGCAAATATAACATTTGCCAGATTATGTGATTAGTTCTTAGGCATCTGCTAGGAAATTATTTTATAAATATAATAAAGTCAGATTTTCAAATCTAAGCAACTTTTTCACTGTCCATTGCTTTAGGCATGTGGTTCTTTGTGATCTTGGTAACAATACCAGTGAGTTTTCCTTGTCTGCCTACCGGTAATATTTTGTAGCTACACAGAAGACATAGATTTTGATTCCTGCCTTTATTATTTTCTCAGCAGCTTCAATAAATAAATAGAAAAATCATTCCCTTGCCGCTGTACTACCTTGGGTTGTGATCTTGTCAGAACTTATAAACTAAACAAGTGTTTATCTGGTCAGTACTTCAGGGAATTGATGGTAATCAAATTGTTTCCACTTGAGGTTACAGCTGCTTTATTTTTTCCCTGTTGTGCCTCGTTTTTGTGTGCTTGGTTTGGGGGTTGTTTTTTATCTCTTTCTCTACTGCTGTGGGCTTAATTTTATTCTATTTAGATTTCTTTTTTAAAGAAAATATACTCAAGTAAATGTTGAAACAACCTATGGTATTTACGATCCCAGATGAATTTTAACCCTGTTATCTCTTGCAGTATACAATTCACTATCTGATAGACAATAGATGGATAAAATAAGGATATTTCTAAGTAATCCTAAGAAATTCTGATCTGCAATGTATTTATATTGCAAGTGATGGAAGCAGAAAAGAGGTTGAGGGAGTCCAGACCACTCAGTGATATTGAATCTTCTCTTAATGGATGTCTGCCTGTGTGCAGCACTTTGCTGTACACAAGGGTCATAAATGTATTTTTCATGTGTTTATTTTTGTAGCCAGGCACTGCTTCAGCGTCTGTTGTTAATGTTGTAGTGTGGCAGTGCCTCTCAGGTCAGATGGTGCTACACAAAGCCCATACAAATAGCAAAAGACAAGCCTTGCCTTAAGGAGCTTGCCACTGACATGAGCAGGGCAGACAAAGTCTGGGAACACAAGGGAAAGGACGTGTTCATTATCCTGGTTTAAAAAGAGGAAAAACAAAGTACAGGGAAATTAAAATTACTCTTATCACAGAGTCCTCTGTGGGGCTGTTGGTCAGCATCCACCTGGCCCAAAATGCTCTCACTGCAGCGGGACTGAGCAAAGAATAACAGCACTGTGCGACTGTTTTGGGGCTCTTCTTCCCTGCTCCTTTCCAGCCTGCTGAGCCATGGAGAGTCCATTAGGTCAGGACTTCCTGAGCCCTGTGCAGTTATTGTTTCAGCCCTCCTGTTTCACTGCAGTGCTTACAGGCCCTTTGCTTGTGAAGTCTGACCTTTAGCAGCTCCCAAGCCCTGCTTTTAAAGAGGCAGGCAGAGGCTGCTTCATGTTCCTCTGGGCCATTGGAGAGAGGCTTTTTACAAGAGCACGGAGTGACAGGATAAGGGGGAATTGCTTCACAAAGACAGAGTAGGTTTAGATTAGATATTAGGCAGAAATTCTTCCCTTTGAGTGTGGTGAGGCACTGGCACAAGTTGCCCAGGGAAATTGTGGATCCCCATCCCTGGAAGTGTTCAAGGCCAGGTTGGATGGGGCTTGGAGCAACCTGGTCTAGTGGAAGGTGTCCTTGCTGATGTCAGGGAAGTTGGAATGAGATGGTCTTTGCTTCCAACCCAAGCCATTCTATGATTCTATAATGATGTTTCTCTCTTTTGAACCTCTCTGATCTCTTGGCCGTACTCTTGTTTTGTTGAGACTCCAGAACAGAACAGGGCTGCACAAGGCAGAGATAGCAATATGTGCATGTTTTTCCAGCACACATTCTGGCTATTTATGTAACATTGACCTAGAGATGCTGATTTTACTTCAAGAGCTAAACCCTGGACTCATTCGGTCATTACTTGTGTGCACTCGGAGGGTGTAATGAGAGATGTAAAACAGCAATAGCAGCATGCAAAGGCTTCCCCTTCATTATGGGGATTTAATTCTCAGAAAATCAAGGCTCTGGCTGTGGAGGAAATGAATCTGAATGCAGCTTCTCTGCTCTTGTCTTATATAATTACAGTCAGCCATCCCTAAAAGCATCCCCTCTTAGCATGCACACGCAACTAGCGAAATAAATGGGTTGATTAGGAAGCAAAAAAAGCCACACCAGAAACCCTTTGTGGTCTTGTGGAAATTGTTCCTATGTGTTTATGCTGAGAAAAAGAGTGTGCTGCTTCTGTTTGCACAGATAGATAGAAGAGGTTCAGAGAACACAAGGGAGACTTGGTGCAGCCTGAATGTCCCCACTCAGCGTGCAGTGCTGGGGTCAGATACAAAGGGGTGACCAGAACAAACCAGTTAACAGCAGCAGGTCATCCCACAGCAAAGCTGTGGAGACTGGAGCTAGAACAAAACTGAGAGTGGTGTGAAAATGATGAAATTAAATTGCTTATATTTTTATTGAGTTGGTTATTAGGAACAGGACAAGTGCTCCAAAAGAATGAGGGCGTGGAGTGACAGGACGAGGGGGATTGGCTTCACACTTAGAGTAGGTTTAGGTTGGATGTTAAGAAGTTCTTTCCTGTGAGGGTGGTGAGGTACTGACACAAGTTGCCCAGAGAAAATCTGGCTGCCCCATCCCTGGGAGTGTTAAAGGCCAGGTTGGACGGGGCTTAGAGCAACCTGGGATAGTGGAAGGTGTCCCTGCCCATGGCAGGGGGGTGGGACTAAGTGAGCTTTAAGGTCCCTTCCACCCCAAGCCCTTCTGTGATTTGCTGTTTGTGTCCCAGTTCTGTCTCATGCCTGTCTCACGTGACTTCTTTTTGGGCTGCTCTGAAAAGGAGTCTTTGAAAAAGCAAGATTTGTTTCCTGACAAGCAAATCCTGTGCTGATGGATTCACAGACTCTTGTGGTGTGTGTGCTATCTGTAGCACAGAGTGAGCTGGGATTTGAGGGGCTGCAAAGGGAGTTCAAACTCCATTTGTAGGTCAGATCTCAGGTGTATAATACTGGAGCACACGGAAAACAGGCTGCTGTCCTGGCTGGGAGTGGCACTAATTAGATACCTAATTGTGCAGCTAATCTCCTTAGGCTCACTTAGACAATTAAGGGCAAGAGAGGTCCTCTGCCCTTCCCTCTCTGCATTTGTCCCTGTGGTTACTGGAGCTGGCCAAGGGATTTTGCCTGAGGTTATGCCTTCTTATCCTGTAACCACACCTCCTTGGCTTAGTGCCTGGCTCTTTGGAGGGCTTATTCTAGCTAAATTATTCAAACCTTGAAAAAAGAAACAGCTAGTTATTTCCAAGATGCAAGCTCTGATCTTCGAGCAATTTCAGCAGTTTTTTCATGTGCACATTTTTAATGCATTGAGAGGCACTTGAAAATCCAGAACCCAGACTATGCTTATAAACAATCAAGAAAGCCATGAGCCTTCTTTAGTTCTCCTGATTAAATTTTCTGATATTTTTGTTCCACATAATCACTTGAGTATGGTAGCTGAGTTTAAAGGAAGAATTTTGTTAAGACAGAATAAAACGAAAGTAGTTTTGACCGAAGGCAGTGAGTGAAAAATAGCAAAATAAATGTTAAAAATATGATCATAATACTGAAAAATGCAGAATGAACAATTCCTCCCCTGACTTTCCTTCAAACCCTGCCTGTAGACCTTACAACTTTGTTTTTAAGAACCAAAATCCAAACTGGAATTTTCTTTACCAAGGAACATTACGCATTAAACACATCTCGGGATTTGCGGTGGCAGAGTACATTCTCCTCCCTCCTGCTCTCTGCTTTTCACTATCTCCTGCTGCATTTGCCATCCAGTTATGCTCCCAGGAGCAAGAGACTGACATTTTAGTGGTAAATCAACTTGCACACCCACAGTGGTGGTGAAGTGGTCATAATTAATAACTAGAGCAGCTGAATTGTCCACCCCGCACCATTTCGAACTGCTCCTGTTGTCCTCTCTGGCAATAAAAGCAGACAGACTCTAATGGTTACAGTGTCCTTTCCAAATGCCTCGAGTCAAATGTCTTCAGTCTCATGTAGAGGCTAAATTCTCTCAAAAAACCTGTGACTGCATCATGCATAGACTGTCAGCAAGAGGAGTGGGCCAGCACCATCACCCTGCTGATTCTGTTTCCAGGTGATTTGTTCTCTCTGGTTGCCATGAGTAATGTCACCTCTTCACGGTGAAAATTACCTGTTCTCGGTAGATAATTATCTTGCTGCAAATTTATGCTAAGTAGGTAGCAGAGTCTCCCACGTGTGTAGCTGGAAACCAAAGAATTAAAATAAATTAATAACGTTAGTGTCAGATTATCTGCTTCATTTATTCCCAGGCTTCAGTTAGGAGAAATAAAGCACCGTGAGGAACATCACCTTTTGCTTTTAATTGAACCGATTTTCTGTGGAGCAGGAAAGGTGACAGGGTTTCTCAAGGACCACACGTGCTGGTGACTGCTCTGGGTCCCTGCCTTTTCCCCTCTGAAGAGTGCAGGTGCAGTTGGACAGTAAAACTATTTTCAGCAGTGACAGAAACCATATTCTGGAGACAGAACAAAGCACATTTCTGTTGTTCCACGCTGTAAATCACTACACCCATCCTGGTGCAGAGGCTTTCAAACTGCAGCTGAACCTCTCCAGGAGACCTGTAAATGGGAAAGAGAACTGCTTACTCCTGGGCTGACAGGCAAAGTAATTTGGTGATCTTAATCCAGTTCCCCACTGGCAACTTGCCACATCGGAGAAAACGCTATCACAACTGAAACTAATTGGCAGCCCTAGCAGGGAGGCCAGTGGGTCGTGCAGACTAAATCCATGCAGGTCAACTTCTGATCTTCTCTGAGGCATGTTGGCTAGACAGCGTGATGGAGAGCTCGGAGCGTTTCTGCCAGCTTTGTAGCTGTTCTCAGTGGAAAATATATTCCCAGCCATAAATACGGATGCTCTGAGAGTTTATTTCTTGATGCATTTTTATGAATCTTGAAATTATATGTCAAATGTAATTTTAAAAGCTTAGTGCTCATCGAGGTCTAGAATTAACCTCGTTGTTCTTGCCTGGTTTTTCTCCTTCTACCGTTCACAGATGGCAAGTATTTGTAAGAGACATTGCAGAAACTGCATCTGGGTCCTTCATAGCTTCGATGTGAGGTCAGCTCTGGCTTTGATCTTCTTTGATGATAGCTTCATTGTAATGTGCAGATCCCCCTTACCATTTGTTCATTTCCCCTGGCTAATTTGATTAAATACTAGTTTAAGAGCTCTTCGTCGTTTTTTCATGTGGAATAGAAAATCATCAGAGGACGGAATGTAGGTAAAAGTAAAACGTAGGTGTTACTAATCCACCAGTCAGCCTAAGATTGCTCTTTACTTGTGCATTAGGGGAGAGAAGGAGGCAGTTAAAGAATCTGAAGTCTCGCTCTGAGGAGAGCTGAAGCAACCCTGTAACTGGTGCTCGGTATAAAATCACTGCCGAATTGGCCTTCAGAGTTGCTAGGAAACCAAAATAAAAATCCCCAGTCTGTAACACACAGATATCATGAGCATGACAGATTTTTGCTGCTATTCCTCTTTTTTTTTTTCCTTCCTTGGTGGAGGATGGAGGGAAGCTGCACAAATCAGTTTGAAGAAAACATCAGGAAGCTGATTTCTGTCCTGATGTCTTTAGTCCTACCTGCAAGTAATTCTAACTTGTAGAAAGAGCTGTGTTTCAGCTTTAGGAAGAGCTTGCATGCATTTCAGGGAGGTTCTGTGTACTAAATGAATGGCTTTATGTAGTTCCCTATCAGCTTTTACCTGTCTAGGTCTCCTCCTGGAAGTGTTCAAGGCCAGGTTGGATGGGGCTTGGAGCATCCTGGTGTAGTGGAGGTGTCCCTGCCCATGGCACAGGTTTGGAATGAGATGAGGTTTAAGGCCCCTTCTAATCCAAGCTATTTTATGAAATCTTGGGATTTTTTGTTTTGCCTTTCCTTTTAGTTCTTGCCATATATTCCAGTCCTCTATCAAATCAACGTTGTTTCTCCCCTGACTATAGAATCAGCTGGTTCAGGGAACTGCTGTGCCTGAAGAGGCTTGTGTAGGCTCGATTTTCAACTCAATGAGCTGCTGCTGAGAACTCATAGTGGCACAAAAGGGGTTAGGGATACCACAGACTAAATGTGTGGAACTGCATGTTCAGAACAAAGGTCTGTTGTGCTTGTAGAGAATCAGACTTGTGAAAACAAGGCAGAAGGAGGAAACAAGAGCTGATCTTGTTGGAGAGTTGATCAGAACAGATAATGAAAAGCAAAGAAAGATAAGGACTTTCATTATCTGAGTAAGTAAAACACAAACAGTGAAAGAGATACTATGTCTAAGAATAATAAAACATTTGATAAGGGTTTGAGAAGTATAATAACCCCCTGAAAAAATTATTTCTTCTAAAATATGTTGGGTCTGAAGTGTATTTATGGACTAGAATGTTAAATAGAAATCTGCTTGAAGAATATAGAACTCCAGCACTCGACACATTGAATTTAGAAATTACAGATGAGATGCAGATGAGTTACAGCTATTCTGTAACAAGTTAGACAAGCAAGAAACTAAAAATCAGGAAAAAAAACAGAAGATGAGTTTTTCGTTGAACTTTAGTCCCCTGTGGTGTCAGTGATAGCATCCCAATGACATTTGGTCAGACAAACTTGTGAGGTCAAGCAAATTCTGATGGAGAGAAGTGATGTGTTACATTTAATTTGTCATTTCCTTGAGCAGGTAATTAGAGATCAGCTGAACTATGTTCACCAAGTTCCTTTTTCACTATTGTTCAAGTAGTCTCATCATCATTACTGGAAACGCTGTTTTGCAGCTGGAAGTGAAAATACCCAGACCCATGACTTCTCACTGNTAAAACACAAACAGTGAAAGAGATACTATGTCTAAGAATAATAAAACATTTGATAAGGGTTTGAGAAGTATAATAACCCCCTGAAAAAATTATTTCTTCTAAAATATGTTGGGTCTGAAGTGTATTTATGGACTAGAATGTTAAATAGAAATCTGCTTGAAGAATATAGAACTCCAGCACTCGACACATTGAATTTAGAAATTACAGATGAGATGCAGATGAGTTACAGCTATTCTGTAACAAGTTAGACAAGCAAGAAACTAAAAATCAGGAAAAAAAACAGAAGATGAGTTTTTCGTTGAACTTTAGTCCCCTGTGGTGTCAGTGATAGCATCCCAATGACATTTGGTCAGACAAACTTGTGAGGTCAAGCAAATTCTGATGGAGAGAAGTGATGTGTTACATTTAATTTGTCATTTCCTTGAGCAGGTAATTAGAGATCAGCTGAACTATGTTCACCAAGTTCCTTTTTCACTATTGTTCAAGTAGTCTCATCATCATTACTGGAAACGCTGTTTTGCAGCTGGAAGTGAAAATACCCAGACCCATGACTTCTCACTGAAGATTATAACCTTTGCCCTTTGCTGGGAAAGACCAGCAGTGATACTGAGGATGGAAAAAGATTTAGTCCAAGTCTGGATACAGCAGCCATTCAGTCTTAAACAAACCAGGTACAAGAATCCACCTGGTAATGTGGAAATGCAGGGTGAAGATGACACCTATGGCATGATTTTGCAGAGCCAGACAGCCTCAGTGGATATCCTCACCACAAAGAGCTGCCAGGCATCCAGCTGCCGTCTGGGCAGCCTGATCAATGACCAATTCCATTTCAGATGGATTGTGCTGCCAGCTGCAATATAATCAGCAATGCTGATAAGCAGCAATACTGGATTGGAGAACGTGACTGAGTGTTGTATCAACGTTTGATGGCTGGTGGGCAATTGCAGGCTGTTGGGAAGAAACCCACAAACCATGAGAATTACTTGGAATTCATCACAGCAGGCAGAGGCACTCTTGCATGTGGCTGCAGTGTTGCCAGAGCATATTCCCAAGGGAGAAGGGAGAACTCTTTTGTGCTCTTCCTCCCCTTCCACACCCTCTAATGATACATTTCTTAACCAAGCTGAAGGCCAAACAGAGTCCACAGTTCATGAAACTATTAAAATGCAATGGCCATCAGATGCAGTAATACCACTGTAGAAAGAACAGAAAGGAAATTGGTATCTTCATTACAATTAGAAAAGCAAATCCACAACTAAATAATTATTTAAAAACTTGTGGGTAAGCTGAGAATCATCATTGGCAACCCACTGATAAAAATGGCAGCTATTTCCACCATCTGAGGACCAAGTGACCTGCCCAAGGCAGTATTTCCTGATTGTGGTGCCAGAACTCTGTTCTGGCAGACAGAATGAGCTGTCTCATTCTCAGCTTTTGGGAGGCATTTCTGGGAGTAAGTGCTCAAGGTTATTAGGGCTTGAAAAAAAAATTATTGGTGTATGCAGACAGTAGAGGAACTGGACATCTAAATAGCACCCAGTGGCACTTAATTACCATTTGNTTACAGCTATTCTGTAACAAGTTAGACAAGCAAGAAACTAAAAATCAGGAAAAAAAACAGAAGATGAGTTTTTCGTTGAACTTTAGTCCCCTGTGGTGTCAGTGATAGCATCCCAATGACATTTGGTCAGACAAACTTGTGAGGTCAAGCAAATTCTGATGGAGAGAAGTGATGTGTTACATTTAATTTGTCATTTCCTTGAGCAGGTAATTAGAGATCAGCTGAACTATGTTCACCAAGTTCCTTTTTCACTATTGTTCAAGTAGTCTCATCATCATTACTGGAAACGCTGTTTTGCAGCTGGAAGTGAAAATACCCAGACCCATGACTTCTCACTGAAGATTATAACCTTTGCCCTTTGCTGGGAAAGACCAGCAGTGATACTGAGGATGGAAAAAGATTCACTCCAAGTCTGGATGCAGCAGCCACCCAGTCTTAAACAAACCAGGTACAAGAATCCACCTGGTAATGTGGAAATGCAGGGTGAAGATGACACCTATGGCATGATTTTGCAGAGCCAGACAGCCTCAGTGGATATCCTCACCACAAAGAGCTGCCAGGCATCCAGCTGCCGTCTGGGCAGCCTGATCAATGACCAATTCCATTTCAGATGGATTGTGCTGCCAGCTGCAATATAATCAGCAATGCTGATAAGCAGCAATACTGGATTGGAGAACGTGACTGAGTGTTGTATCAACGTTTGATGGCTGGTGGGCAATTGCAGGCTGTTGGGAAGAAACCCACAAACCATGAGAATTACTTGGAATTCATCACAGCAGGCAGAGGCACTCTTGCATGTGGCTGCAGTGTTGCCAGAGCATATTCCCAAGGGAGAAGGGAGAACTCTTTTGTGCTCTTCCTCCCCTTCCACACCCTCTAATGATACATTTCTTAACCAAGCTGAAGGCCAAACAGAGTCCACAGTTCATGAAACTATTAAAATGCAATGGCCATCAGATGCAGTAATACCACTGTAGAAAGAACAGAAAGGAAATTGGTATCTTCATTACAATTAGAAAAGCAAATCCACAACTAAATAATTATTTAAAAACTTGTGGGTAAGCTGAGAATCATCATTGGCAACCCACTGATAAAAATGTCAGCTATTTCCACCATCTGAGGACCAAGTGACCTGCCCAAGGCAGTATTTCCTGATTGTGGTGCCAGAACTCTGTTCTGGCAGACAGAATGAGCTGTCTCATTCTCAGCTTTTGGGAGGCATTTCTGGGAGTAAGTGCTCAAGGTTATTAGGGCTTGAAAAAAAAATTATTGGTGTATGCAGACAGTAGAGGAACTGGACATCTAAATAGCACCCAGTGGCACTTAATTACCATTTGCTGGGAAAGATAGCAAGCCTAGAGAAAAACCCTCATACCATACCCTAGAAATGGGTGTAGGGGGTATGTAGCCAACTGGAGTCCTGGAAATGAGGGATAATCTTCCATGGATGTTCATCTAGTGCTTTCCATGGAAAGTGAGGCTGCTCAAGCGAGTGATTGTTCTCTCCTTACGTGGGCTGACCAGTCCATCCTCTTACCTGCACCTGCTCCTGTTAAAAAACTAAAATGCTGAGGTTGTGGTGAGGAGACTCTTAATTGGAGACCCCAATTATCTGTATATTTTAAAATGATATTTTTAGCTCAATCACCCAATCTAGTTGATGTCTTTCCCAAATGATACACAGTGCCCAGAAAGCCAAAGAATTTATTTTTTTTCCAAACCTTTCATCAGTCTTTGATGCTACTGCTTGGGATTTAGGAAAAATGCTGTTGGATTCTGCCAAAAGTGGACGAGATGGCATTGGACTCTACTGTTAAGATACAGCCTGGGAATTGGAGAAAACAGTAATTAAATATTTGCTCTACCATTTTGAGTTCATGGTAATAGCCTTTCCTTTGAGCTGTGCAGAGCACTATACTTGAGAAGATCCTTGAAAAGTAATTACTACCAACCCCATGTGCAGAGCTCAGTAGCTAAAGATCATCTAATTTTAAAAAAATTAAAGTTGTTTGTTTTTTCTACATCATTAGAGTTGTGATTATTTTTTTTCTTCCTTCCCTCCCTTGCCCAGCTTTTTCTAAAGCCGTAGGGATTATAGATTTGATTTTGTTTAATTCTGTGATTATGTAATGCTGGAGCAGCTTTTGAGCCTTCAAAAACTCTAGCAGCCATCATGTAGCCTGCACAAAATGAGAGAACTGGGCATTTTGCACTTCAGAGTAATTAGTGGTAAAGAGTGGAGCTGTGTTAATTCTGTGGTATTAATGTTTGTGAACGTTTTGTGGCTTTTGGAAGCACAACTACTCCCATCCTGTGTTAGATTAATAGTTAAGGTCAGCTCAGATATTCAGTGTATTACTCTTGGAACTGGCAAATAAGTGTTCTTGTGGAGCACAGCTTGCTTTCTGCTCTGCCATATGCTGAGTTTTAGGCTTTCTGGTCTGGATACAAAGTCCTACTTTTCCAGGGGAACTGAGGAGACAAGAGATGGTTTTGGTTTGAACGGCCTTTATTTGATCTGCAAAGTGGCAGCTGTTGCAGGGTTTTTTTTCCATACAGAAGATATGATTTGAGACTGTGCAATTCTCATGGCAAATATGACAAATATGTAACATGCATTAAGATAAGTGGAATATTTGGATGTTGAGGTCAATTTAGTATTTGTGAAAGGGAGGAAATCGTTGCACCTGGCAGTGAGCTCTCCTGTTTGCTGCAGAGAAGAGGTGCTGGGCAGAAATTCTACCTCCTTTGCAGACCTGCTTCACCTGTGACCTGAAAGAATCCAGGCTAGCAGCCACTGGCTAATTCTTATTTAGGTGTTAATAAGTCTTCCTTTCCCTGCTGAAGCTGGCACCACCCCTTGACAGAGACTCATCACTTCATAGCACGTGTGCTGGGAGGAATGAGGTGCAGCAGATCCTGGGATCTGGAAGCAAAAGCTTCCAAATCATGCTGATAACTAAAGTTTTTGAAATACAGACAGTGTCACACATCTGGGTTTTCAGAATAACTCCAATACACCTTTATGCTGAGACAACAATTTGAATGTACAAACAGAGTTTCCAGATGAGAATGTCACTGCCTAATCGGGAGAAACATATTCAGGTCAAGTGCCAGATACAGTTATGCAGGATAACAGTGTTGGTCCACACAGCCTTTAGGGAAGCTGCATAATCCTGGAATACTGAAAAAGAATCCAGAATCCGGTGCACAGCTCTGAAGGAAGCCATCAGAAGGTATTTTTCTGTCTTGCAGACCATGATTATTGATTACGCAGTTCTGTGGTTCTCAGACACGAACTCTTCATTGACTGGAATTAGATTTATGAAGGCAGTTGCTTTCTCTGCAGCATGTTGTGTTTGTCACAGATGCCTGGGCAAGGGAAAGCACCTGTTATTAAGTGCATGATGGTGTAGAGAACAGAATGGATGAACAGACCATGAAATTGCATTGGGTCAGTCCTATGCTGCCAATCCCAAACACTCAAAACTTAAGCCTCAGGTGACTTCCTTTTGTTTGGTTTCTGGTGTGTTAACAGCCAAAATGCACTTTTTTAAAGGTTTGGGGTTTTTTATTCCCATGTAAAACCTGAGATTCTCACAAAACTGTTGATACTTAAATAAAGGGACCTGGCAGGATGAATGGGTATGACACGATTCCACATTGCAAAGACTGGAGATACAAAAATCCCACGTGGAGTTTTCTACCCCACATGGGTAGAAAAAACTACGTGAGAAAATCCAGGCTGCAATTTATGCTCTTTCATTATTTAATTGTGTTTAAAATACAACAGCCACAAGGGAACAAGCTTGATTCCTTTCTCTTGTGTTAGACTATGGTAGTGCCACCTGCTCAGCATTTTTCTATCTTAATGCAGCTTTTCTTACTGAGCCCAAAGCAGAATTACCTGGAGGAGCAGCAGAAAACCTGCAGAGAGGCTTGTGATAGAGTGAGGATTAGGAGGCAGGAAATGGGTGATTCACTCCGGCTTCTGAAGACAAGCATGAAATCAAAGCTGCGGGCAGGAGTGGGAAGGATATTTGGGAGGAGTGTGAACTGATTCCTAAGTTATTTATACAGGGGGAAGAGTGGGTTTTGCCTTAAGAAAGCTCTGCAGGTTTGGGTGCAGTTGCAGACGTATTTGTACAAACAGGAGGCTTTGGGTGGAAGGAGAAACAGAAGATTCCTTCTGTGTCCGTGGATTAATGAGTTTATCTGAGCTTCCTCAGTAAGGGTGAAGCCACCTCACTTGGCACCACTTGGTATATTTTGGTGAAAGTCTGAGGCCCTGAAGAGAGCAGCTGAGCAATTAACACAATATTTTCAGTAGTTGCAAGCACTGTCTTGTTGTCATATTGTTGGCTTTCCCTCTCACTTCTTTTTATAAGTTGTGTTTGTATCTCTAAAAAATACGTGCCAAGGGAAAGCTCTGGCCCCTGCAAAATAAAAGAGAGTAAAGCCATCATAATTAATTTTTGTTAATTGATTCTCTTAGATACTAAAAGCTGTGTGGCTCATATCAGTAGAATCATAGAATCACAGAATGGTTTGGGTTGGAAGGGACCTTAAAGATCATCTCATTTCACCCCCCTGCCATGGGCAGGGACACCTTCCACTATCCCAGGAGCTTGTTGCTCCAAGCCCTGGCCTTGGACACTTCCAAGGATGGGGCAGCCACAGCTTCTCTGGGAGTGCCAGGGCCTCCCCACCCTCACAGGGAAGAATTTCTCCTGTAACCTAAATTTCCCCTATTTCAGTCTGAATCCATTCTCACTTGTCCTATGACTACAGTTCCTGATGAAGAGTCTCTCTCTGGTATTTGCTGTTGAGCCTAAATATTTGTCCTCTCTCCAGGTATTGTCCCTGCCTGAAGACTGCCACTTTAAGCTTTAAGCAATTGGCAGATCTGCTCAAGCACAGAGATAAAAATCTGTTTGCCTGTTCACTGAGTTGTTTCACTAGAGATGCAAATTGGATGATTGCTGAGGCAAAAATGGTCCATAGCTGCTTGTGGAAGATCTGCAGGCATGATTATCTCGTTTTTTGCAAGAAGAGGTATTAAATATTCGTGCTGGTTTCAGGAAATACGCACACATGTTTTTGAATATCAAATTGTGTGCCTCCCTGGTGAGCAGAACGAACTGGATCAACCAGAGCATTTCAAAGCATCCTTTTGCTGTCTCTCCTCCCTGGTACAGAGTTTATCTGCTCTGACTGCACTTCCTCGAGCCTCGAAGCCGCTGCAGAAATTCCAGCCACTGAGCAGCTGTGTGTGTGCTTGAATGAAGCGTGTGCTATTCCATGTGTCAGCAGGAAGAGATATAAATAGAGCTTTTTTCCTCCCTGTTGTCATGGTCTGTGTTTCCGCTGGCTACCCCAAGCTATTTCTTCTTCGAGTCTGGTGTAAAGGGAATACATTTAAGTGATGTTTGGTGCTGCAGTTGGGGATCATGGAGAGCATATGAAGCAATTTAAGGATTGCAGGCATTCACACCTAGTGCTTAGTGGGGCAAGGTGTATCGAGATTAATGAATGGCAGCTCTTGCTGCTGTCCAGGCAGCTGGCATTTTGCTGCAGAAGTTACTTTTTCCCCCCCCCTTCCCTTTCTGGTGAGGGAATATATTAAAATAGCTGAAAAAAAATCCCTTTTTATGGAACTGTCAGGTCTCACAGTCTGAGGATGAAGCGTTTTTGACTCTGTGCTCCCCTTCTGACACATACTGGTCTCACACCTTTGCAGTGAGGGGTTGCTAACTCATACACCAGAGCTGAGACGTGACTCCACAGTCCATGAAAGACAAGGAGCCACTGGAGAGGGTCCAGTGGGAGCCACAAAGATGATGAGGGGTCTGGAGCATCGCTCTCAAAGGGAGAGACTGCAGAAGCTGGGCCTGTTTAGTCTGGAGAAGACTGAGAGGGGATCTCATTAATATGTATAAATATCTCCAAGGGGTTACAGAGGTTGGTGCCAGACTCTTTTCAGTGGTTCCCAGTGACTGGACAAGGAATAATGGCCATAAACTAAACCATGAAAAGTTCCATCTCAACATGAGGAAGAACTTCTTCACATTAAGGTGGCAGAACACTGGAGCAGGCTGCTCATGGAGGTTGTGGATTCCCCCTCTCTGGAGACATCCCAAACCCACCTGGACACGTTCCTGGGTCACTGCTCCAGGTGCCCCTGCCTTGGCAGGGGGGTTGGACTGGGTGATCTCCAGAGGTCCCTTCCCATCCTAACATCTCTGTGATAGCACCCACTCAGCTACTTCCAGACAGAGCTGATAATGTAAGAAGCCCTTTCCTCCATGACCTGACCTGGTGGTGGTGAGACTGAAAAAGATGCTGGGACAATGGACTCTGATGTGTAAAATTCAGAAGTCAGTCACCACCAGAAAAATTGCAGAAACTCAAAACAAATGACCCAGTTTTATATTAACATGGACACGTATAATACACACAATTACAACAGGAAAATGAAAGTGTAAAGTTTAATTCAGTGTTAAAATAATTTAAAAATATTCTACTTGTACATTCCACCAGATGGTAAATTAAAATTCCTTTTGAAGTGAAGGATTCAGGAAGCAATAACATCACCTTTTAGCCTTTATGAACACTAAGATCTTTTAAATGTTTCTATTCTTTGACAGCTCGTCCTAGTTACCTGAGCATATGACACATTTCCTGGAAGGAAAATAACTGTGCTATCAATCCAGATACAGTCTGTCCTTGATTTTTTCCCTTCCTATTCATTTAAAGGAATCACAAGTAGAAGAAATTTTCTCCAATTTAATCAGGGTAGGACTTTTTCCTAAGTCAGCCTCCATTAACCAATAATGTGGAAACAAAGTTAATTTCCCCTTCTTTGCTCCCAGATACCCATTTTACATCCATTACAATCTGTGTGTAATAATTAATTTCCCAGATTTGATCTTCCTGTTCATTTCGAGCCAGGTCTTCCATTTTTAATATTTCCTTCAGAGAAGTGAAATGGCAGGAATATTAAATAAATAAGTTTAGGGTATGTTACTACAACTATTTGAGCCTTTTCTTGAAAGAGAGTTCATTAGCAAAGGAGCAGTTCCTGAGTGTAGTGTAAAGCATCATTTTACATGGAAAGACAAGTCTGAGTAATTTCTCCAACTGATCCATTGAGAGAACAATTCTTGGCTTAAAGCATGACTGGGGCCATAAAACTAAAATCAAAATATTGAAATACAAAGCATATAATTTACTGACTCTTACACTGGGATTATGAGTGGTCTGTTCTGAAGTGGTTATGGTGATCAGGTGAGATGGCTCTACCCACTTTTTGTGTGTGAGGCTTCAAAGAGCCTCCCAGATTTAATACTCACCATCTGATAAATATTTAAGAAAGTGCAGTCTAAGAGACATGTCACAAAGGCAGCTGCAACTCTTAAAGTGCCTTTTGCTGCCATCCATTTCGAGCAACTGCCAAATTTGATCTTAGCTGTACTTAGGTAACCACACCTTAATATTCCCTAACTGTGTATTATCCCCCCTCAAGTGATCTTTTTTGTTAGGTTTATTTTGTTTCAGTATCATGAGGCCTTTACAGCACATCACCCAGCAGCTTGTGATTTCAATTTGTGTGACCAAGTAGAATAAAGCACTGAAAAAGTTAGGAGCTTCGTAAACACATTTAAATGGGATTTTAACAACCATCCAGAGCTGGGTTTTGATATTTGATGGATCTGCATGGAGAATTACACCTAAAAAAATCCTTTGAAAACCTAATTCGTCATTTGGCTCAGTTTTGAGAGGGCACCTTTAGCTGCAGCAGAGGACAGACAGAAGGTTTGGCTCTGTGATCCAGTAGGACCAGAATTCCAGAGCAGTCAGCCAGATTCATCTCCTCAGCACCAAAAAATCTGCTTTAAAGGGTTAAAGGCCTAGATGACTCTAAATTATCATAACACCTGGATTTAGCTACAACCTGAGAAAAAAAATCCTCCAAATGTGGGCCTTGCAAGCACTTGAAAGAGCAAAACTATTTCTGCAGTAGGGGAAGGGATGTGGGGAGTCTCTGCAAGGTCACCTCCATTTTCTTCTCCAAGATTGTTTAAAGGATTCTGGAAAAGAGGGAAATTATGTAGCGTGCTTATCCAGGGGGCTTATCATATTGTATTAGCACTTACTCATCACATTTAATTAAGATTCCTTTTTAACTGATGTGGAATATTATTAGCTCCATTCATCCCGTATCAGTAAAAAGGAATAATAATGGGATGTGATCCTAACAGGAGATGATGGGAAGCTGCTAATGTGACATGTATATTGTGGAAGGGAAAGAGTGCTGTGACTGCCAGAGTCTGTTCTGAGGCCTTTGATGTCTTCAGTTTTACAGCCCCATTTTGTGGAAGGTCTTACAGTGACAGACATCTTTTAGGGCAGGTTGTTGGCCGACAGCCACATTGGAGAGAATCAAAATAGACACTGGTTAGTATTTAGTTAATGGGCTTTCAGAGGAGGAGAAGTTTACAGAGGTTTAGTGATAAACTAGTCAAAGTAGGTCAGCTAAAGGATTTTGTAGGTCTAAATTAATTTTATGTACCTGTATGGCATAGTTTACTTTTAATATTATGAAATCAGTTGGGGATAACAAAACCAAATGAAATTAAACATTAGTAGTACCCTTTCTTCCTCTTCATAGATAGAGGAAAGGCCAGTTTCAGGTTTCATCTATAAAATACTGGTAAAATTATCCCTTTATTTGAGATCAGAGCCAGAGGGAGCCAGGAAACAGGTGTCAGCTCTGATGTTCAGCTCTGAGAGACAAGGAACTGCATTTCCCACTATCTGAAGCTTTGTGTGTTTGTGATTTTTTAGAGAATATCCAAGCAGGAAGCTTTACCCTGTAATCATCTGACCTGGAGATTGCAATGGTTTGAGCTACTGGGGTGAGAGCCATCTAAAAGAGGAATGGTTGAAGTCTGTAAGCTAAACACAGATGATGGAGAAAGAAATAAAGAAAAAATTATCTCTAAGACCATTTCTCATGTGTCCCTGCTCCATTACTGTCCTATCCTCTCTAAATGGTGAAGCTCACACATTCATTCATGTTTAAAATAGATGCCTCTAAGAGCACTGACGAAAATGTGTCCCTTTTTCTTTCACTACCACTTCAAGCACCCAATTAGTTGGTTAAAATTAGATTCTGCCTTGAAAGGCTAAAATTGATGCTTCAAGTTTCCATAGTTACTGTCTTTCTATTAATTGTGCTCAGTTAAGTAGTGGGGATTCTCTCTTGCCTACCAGCACTTGGTTTTGGGAGCTGTGCTGGACTCTCTGCTGTTTGTGCACCAGCAGTAATGTGGACTGTGCTCAGGTAAGGGTACCTGTGGAAAGTTTTCAGAGCTGTAGAGACTGGTATTGATAAAGTTTTGTTGAGAGTAAGCAGGAGGGAGGGACTGAATTGAAGTCAATTCTCTCAGCAGTGTTCACTCTCCAAGATGGACACAAATGAAACCAATCGAAGCCTGTCCAGGAAAACATAGAATCATAGGATCATGGAATGGCCTGGGTTGGAAAGGACCTTAAAAATCTTGTTTTCACCCCCCTGCCATGGGCAGGGACACCTTCCACTAGACCAGGTGGCTCCAAGTCCCATCCAACCTGGCTTTAAACACTTCCAGGGATGGGGCAGCCACAGCTTCTCTGGGCACCCTGTGCCAGGGCCTCACCACCTTCACAGTAAAGGATGTTTTTCTAATCTAAACCTATTCTCTGTCAGTGTGAAGCCATTCCCCTTGTCCTGCCAGTCAAGGCCCTTGTAAATAGAAATCCAATACTAGAACATTTAATCCTGCCTTCCCTTTAAGTAACCTGAAATTTTCCTTCTTTGGGGAATCGATCACAGCCAGCCCTTGAGATGGGGGCTGAGGCAGAAGGTGGCTGCAGTGGCTGTAGACAGGAGTCCAGGCAGATCCTCTATCACCCACCCCATAGAAGCAGAGTGGCCCCCAGTGGCAGGAGATGCCTGGAAAGAATTCACGTCTGTGCTCTTGGCCTCGGTTCAGCAGCTCATCCAGCAGAGAGCAAGGGGAGGGGGTGGCTGGCTGCCTGCAGGGCACTGCTACAGGCTCCAGCAGCAGCCAGGAAATGCTTCCTCCTTTTCACCTTCACAGCAGGATTTATGATGCTCGGTGAGCCTGTTGTCTCTCACAGAAAAGGGCTTGTATGTTCGAATAAAATTATTTTTTATCTAAAATTTGACAGAAGACACTAACCCAGAATTGGCTTTCCATAATGCAGATTAAGCAGTGCACAGACATGTTCTGTCCTCCCGACATTCAGAGCTTTGTCTTCTGCAGTGACTTTTGCTCTCTTTATAATATTCCATGTCCTTATATAACAGAGGCAAACCCCACCCAAAGCAACAGCCTCCTGAAAATGGTTAGAGTGCCATCCCCGCTCCTGGTCACATACAAAAGATGTGAGCCACAAAGCTCAAAGATTTTTAAAGATCTGACTCAAAGTCCACCTTTTTGGGACGTGTTGCCAAGCACTCCTGAAATCAGCCTTCAGCAGAGGTCTGGACAGCTGCTTGCTGCTCTAGTCATTCAGTTTAGGGCATTTAAGGACGTTTAATTAGGGCATTTAGGCTACATAGCACCTGGTTTGATGTGAAAGCAAAGAAAAGCCTTTCCTTCGTGGTAGGGAGACCAACCCACCACAGGTCTTCAGGGGAACATTGTCCTCAGCCACTGCCCACACCCCTCCCAGGTACTGAGGGGCAGGGCAGTGCCCCCAGCTCCAACTTCGATTTTCCTGCACTACTCACTGCTCTTTACCTTACTGTGTGCATTAAAACAAGGGCAGAATGGCTGGTGCCATAACTGCCCACACTGTGTTGAAAATATATTTACAAGATGAAAATAATTTAGGTTTTTTTGTTTGGTTGATTTGGTTTTGGGTTTGGTCTTTTGGGATGAGGGGGCTGTTCAGTTTTCAGCTATGAGCTCTTAAAAACAGACACTGTGAGCCTGCAGATATGGGGAAATATCCCCCCAAAGGTATTTTTTTATATATATTGCAGGAGTGAAGTCTCTCTAATCACCTCTGTGTCTGCCTGTGACACAAACATTCAATGCTGCATCCCCCCAGTCCAACATTCGATTAGAGCTGAAAAGATGATGAGGAACCTCCTGGATGTGTGCACATGCTGTCTCAGGGATGCAGCAGATTAACCCTCAGTTTGGGGTGGAAAGGGTTAAAATTCTACCTGTGGGAGCAGGACTGGGCACAAGCACCGCAGCAGAGTGATATTACCTGAGAAAGTTGATATTTTTATGGGAGGAAAAGCCTCTTTTAGCCAAAGAAGAGTGAGAGGAGCTGCAGACACCATGCTCTGTTTGCTCCTTCGGCAGCTGTGCTGAAGCCATTTACCCTGGGCTGTGCTCTGGCCACTGCAGGCTGTGGCAGCAAGCAAATCAAATTATGCTTTCATACATCTCAGAATATGCTGGCAGAGCTATTTGATAGCTGAGACAATTACTTTAATACAGCCATGTAAGATTGTTTTTTTTATAATGAGGTAAATAATCTCTATTTAAATTAATTGTCAGTGTCAGCGTGGACAGTGATCTGAGAGTGAGCTGGAAGTGACCTCTGTGCCCACCCCCTGCTTTGTGCCTGGATGTTGGAGCAGTGGGGGGTTACAAATCTCCCACAACATGTGTGCTGTAATTGCCCTGTTTAATGATACTGACTTTAAACCCAAGCACTGGATTAAAGCTACAGGCTCCTTGGTGGGGAGAAGTTTCCATTTTGTTCATTCCTCCTGATTCATTAATGCAGAACAGGTCAAAGAGATGGGAGGGCAGAGAGTGAGAATTATTTGGGTTTTTGTTTGATACTCCAATTTGACGAAGTCGTTAGAGATGGTTGGGATTGTTAGGCAAAGTGATAATTAAAGTGGTTCAGTTTTATTCTGACTGAATAATTTTTCTGTCTTTCAGTCCTATATCTGTCACTTTATCATGCTGATGATGGATTTTATTCGCTTTCTTTTTTCATGGGTTTGAGTTTTTGATTTGTTTTGTTTTTCAGAAAAAAAAAAAAAAAGAAGAAAGATTAAATGGGCTTTTTAATCCCAAAAAGGCTTAGGGATGATCAGTGAAGCCAGAATGTCCGCAGAGATCCTCCAAATGACACAGAGAGGGTTTTTCAGTGCACGCTGTTTGCATTGGATGTGCTGTTTCAGACTCTTTATCGTGGTGAATATTCATTAAGCCTGCCAGAGGCAGAAGCTGCAGTCAGTACAGCATCAGCAGAGGAGGCAGGGAAGAGAGAAATCAGGTTAATGACTAGCTTTCCCTGCAATTTGCTTCCTGCTTATTGCCTGATCTCAGTTTTAAATAAATTCATTTAATTAATGTGTTTTGCTACTTTGACCTGCGGACAGAAGGGGCTGTGATTAATGATGGGGTGTTCTGGGTCTTACAGTGTCTTTAGCCCTCATGTTCTGCTGTCCAGAAAAAGAGCATTGAAAAAGATTTCCTTTAAATTTAATATCAATAGAAGTTTTGATTGAAAGCTTTTATCTGAATTTTTTTCTCATTCCAGGAGCTACCAAATTTTTAGAGACAGGGACAAAGTGGTGAGAGGGGAGGGGGTGGAACAGAGTGAAAACAAGCTGCTGTCTTGGCTGAGCACGTCACACAGTCAAACATGTCTCTGCAGGGAGGCAGAGCTGCACAGAAATGCTTTCCTCTTCTCCCCCTTGAGCAGGGGCACATCTGTTCTGACACGAGTTAGCCCTCTTCTGACAAAGGTTCTTTAAGAAAGCAGCAGAGGCACAGGAGGTAGAGACGATGTACACGACACTCAGAATGTATGGGCAGCTCGCATTATGGGAAGTGAGCACCACCTGTTCTTGGTAAACACCAGATTGGAGCTGTGGGGCTATGCAGGGTCAGGAAAAAAAACCATGTGGCCTCCCCCAAAAGCGAGAGAAATGTCAGTGAGATAGAAACTGCAGGCCTGATGGGATAGCCCAGACCTGATGGGAGATTGATTCCTGGGCTGAGTGATGGTAATGTTCTGTGAGCAGAGATTTTGCCCCATATTTATAAGACATCTCAATTTCAGACTGTTTGTACCCATGGCTCAGCATTACCTTTCAGCTTGGATGGTTTTACAAGCTGATGAAAGCCAGCCCTTCAATTGAGTGAATTTGCGAATTCCACATCTGAAAAGACAGCACCTTAAATCTCAGTGACAGACCTGTACTCGAGTTCTGCACCAGAGGTTCTGAGGTGCACTGGTGTCATTGCTGTCATAACTAAAATGTGGCCTTTTAAGGGGTGGAAATGGTGCAACTTTAGGAATATGGCTGTGCTCTGTCAGGCATTTCTGGACAGAAGATACCAGTGCCTACCCGAGTGAAAATCCCGTGAAAGGATTTGGGCTGAGGAAGTTGCAAACAGTTGCACAGGATTTTTTTGTGGCTGTCACTGTTAAAGAGATTAGTTTCAAAATTCTTATTTTTTCTGAAACACTCTGGCATGGTCATTAGTACAACACCCACCGAGCCATGGTGCTGCTTACCTGGATCCTGAGGGTAGAATTCAGCTCCTTTTTCACTAGCTACCCAAAAGTTTGCTGTCTAGTGTAAATTGTCTGGTGGGGCTTTATCTATAAAGAACCAAGGGTAACACAGCTCCAGCAGAGAGAGGAGAGGAACAAAGAAAATTCAGGATTTTTTGACAGAATCATTTAGATTGGAAAAGACCTCCAAGATCATCGAGTCCAACCTTTGACCAATCACCACCTTGTCAGCCAGACCACAGCACTGAGTGCCACGTCCAGTCATTCCTTGAACACCTCCAGGAATGGTGGCTCCACCACCTCTCTGAGCAGCCCCTCCCAACTCTTTACAACCCTTTCTGTGAAGAAATTCTTCCTGATGTCCAACCTGAATCTCTCCTGGTGCAGCTTGAGGCCATGTCCTCTTGTCCAGTCACTGATTGCCAGGGAGAAGAGGCCGATCTCCACCTGGCTACAACCTCCTGTCAGGGAGCTGCAGAAAGCAAGAAGGTCTCCAAAGAGAGTGATATGGTCTCCAATGCCTCTAAAACCAAGCATTTAAACCAGGTGGCTTGAACTGCCTTCTGAGGGTGCCTGTGTCTTTACAGACCACAGCATGAATTAAATTAGACATGGTAGATTGGATGCCTGCATTTCTGGTGGCTGAATTTAGAAAAGGGGTGTCTAACTCTCTAAGAAAAACAAATGTAGTTTGTTTTGCAGTTACTACAGGTTAAATTCCAGGGACCTGGCTCCTTGTAGGTGTCTGGGCTTCCTGCACAGAGCATGGGTACCTCTGAAAAACCCGTGTGCTGAGTGCAGGACTGCCTGGAGCATGCAAGCGAGGATCAGTGAGGTGACACAGCTCAGCTGCAGCCTGCTCCCCTTCTGGAATCTTGGAGACTATGACATCCACACAGGATCATGGAATGGTTTGGGTTGGAAGGGACCTTAAACTCATCCAGTTCCACCCCCCTGCCATGGGCAGGGACACCTTCCATTATCCCAGGCTGCTCCAAGCCACATCCAACCTGCCCTTGGACACTTCCAGGGATGGGGCAGCCACAGCTTCTCCAGGCAGACATGACCCCCTATATCTGATGTTGTGTAGGAAATCAGGTGTTTCAGAGCAATGAGGGCTTGTTGAACAAGTTCCTATTGACTGGGATTTTTATGTTTTTCAAGTTCTGTGAGAGGTAGAGGGATACAATACATGACCAGTAAATGCCTCTGGAAGAGAAAAAAATATTGGCTATGCACCACAGCTTATTCCCTCTAGTTTTCAGATAGGTGATTTGAGGATATGGAGGTTTTTTCTGTGGAAGTCTGCCTGTGCATTTCAGACAGTAGTCACGGGATGGAAAAAGAAGTATTTTGAAAGACAGCCTAGAAGTCCCTTCATGCCAGCTAAATATGTGACCTACTCAACTGCAGAGTCTCTGCTGCTCTGGCTTCCATTTAAAGTCTACTGAGACATTTGTATTTCGGTGAGAGTAGGAAAGGGATGGGGTGAAAAGTTCATCTCCCACTTTAGCTTGCAGACACACAGGCAGAGAAGCATCAGGACCTGCAGGTGCAGCCTAGATTTTGGGTTCTGCTGCATGCAAGCATTTAAAAATTTAATTATCTGGTCATTGAACATGAAGTCTGAAGTATTCCTTGAGAATAAAAGAAAAGGTCCAAAGTAATCCTATGAGTTACCCCAGGAAACAACCAGGCTCTGAGCTTTTAAGTATGAACTCTGGCAACCCCCTCTCTGTAGCTGTAGGAAGAAAAGAAGTGTAATGTTTTACATTAAGTGTTCTAAATATAACCAGAGGGTTTGTTTTATTTAGATTTTCCTCTAAGTTTTATAAACAAATTTGAAGCATTCAATTAAAGATGCCGAAAATATGCAAGAGAAGTACAACTAATCCCATTAAATGTAAAAGTAGAAAGCTTTTGTTGTTGAATTCCTGCTGGTAAGAACCAGAAGAGATGTTTAAGGAAGCCTTGGAAACTAGGTAGTAAATGACATTTATCCTTGATCTGAAATGCCTAAACATACAACATTGTTAGTACAGCTGAGCTGTGACCTTCCAGCCTGCCAATACAGATAAACACACATGTTATCAGGTAAATCACGCAGAAGAGAAATTTCCTGAGGACTGGTGAAGCCCCACTCAGAGAAAATGATGGCTATTAACTCATTAAATTCTCTATGTCTCTTATCTTTTTGTATGCAAGCTCTCCACACAGCAGTAAGGATAATTAGTTTCCTTTGGCTTAGTGAGTATTAAGGAGTATTAAAATGCTTCGTTTGTATGGACAACAAACATTTTCAGGGTCTGGGACAAAACCACACATAAGTGCAAGCAAACCCCCATAGTCTGACAGAATCCTGATTCCAGGGTAGGTGTGATGGGTTTGTTGTGTTTGGATGCATGAAGTCAGATGTTTTTGTCACAAAAAAATGTTACTGACTTCATCTGGTGAGTTGATTTGCCTGGGCAGAACCGGATTAAGGGGTCGGGTTCCTGCTCTGAATTAGATTTTGGTAGTGCAGATGTGTTTGTGCACCCCATTAGTCCAGCAAGAGGTTTCATGCAGGAGATTCTGTACCTCAGGGATACCCTGGATTCTTGCAAATTACTGTATTTGTGTGGTAAAATGGATAACATTTAAGTCACTGTCATTGTCCCTTGTGCTGTGTCCAGCCTAATAAGTTGATCAGAGGGCTGGAGCACCTCTCCAGGAAAGGCTGAGAGAATTGAGATTGCTCAGCCTGGAGAAGAGAAGCTTCAGGGTGACCTAATTGCCTCTTCATGTACCTGAGGGGAGTGCACAAGAAAAATTTAGACTGTTTACAAGGGCCTGGAGTGACAGGACAAGGGGAATGGTTTCAAACCTACAGAGAGTAGGTTTAGATTAGATATTAGGAAGAATATAAGGTAAGTGTGGTGAGGCCCTGGCACAGGTTGCCCAGAGAAGCTGTGGCTCCCCCATCCCTGGAAGTGTTTAAAGCCAGGCTGGATGGGACTTGGAGCCACCTGGTCTAGTGGAAGGTGTCCCTGCCCGTGGCAGGGGGTTGGAACTGGATGATATTTGGGGTCCCTTCCAACGCAGGCCGTTCTATCATTTTATGTTTCTGTGCTCACATCAAATGTCACAGCCAGGCACTGCTGTTTCAGCTGTGCTGTGCTGGCCCTGCAGCCCAGAGAATGTTGTCACCCTGAACTCTTCAAAGTAATTTTTCTGCTATTCACTGCTACAGGGTTCTCCCCAGCCAGAGCAAAGGTGGGTCAAACATGATTTGAGGTCACCTTCAGCTGTCTTTTTCCTGCCAGGAACAGAAAAAGAGCATTGGGTCTGGGCCAGTGTTCAGAATGCATGTTGTGTGGGCTTGTGGGGAAAATGAGAGGATTTATTTGTCAAATAGGGCTTAATTTATTATGTGCAATATGAAAGCTCACTTTTTTGTATTGCAGTAGAAAGAGAATTGATTAATAATTTGGAGAAAGGCCAAGACACGCAATTTCCACCTTTGTAATTTATCATCTCAGAGAAAATAAAGTGATATTAAGGGTACCTGAGCAAAACAATTTATTAAATAGAAATGAAAGCTGGTTCATAATAATGCCTTTATTATGAAAGGACTTTCTAGGACTTGTTGTTACTTACAGGAATCATGTAAAAAATCTGAAGTTGATCGTGAAGACCATAGGAAATTTACAGAAAAGCTACAACTGATAAAATAGAGGAACTTCTACATTAATAATAACTTCAGAAAAGCTATTTGAGACTAGAGAGGTTAAGGTCACTAAAACAACATCAGCAGTTCCTGGAAAGAACATGAAATTGAAGCTTTTTCATCATTAAATACAATCTTAGGGGGAAAAGAACTGCACAGTCTCTTCTAGTTCTTGATTAAACATGGCATTGTAAAAGCAGTCACGTCCTGTCCTCTTGCCATGGAGGTTCCAAGATGCCAAAGATTCCATGTGCCAAACCTCTTACAAAGAGGGTCTCAGAGACCATTCTGATGTGTCCTGTACACACATTGCTTTGGCTCTGTAACATGAACATGTTGCATCAGTACACAGAAGAGCTCAGAAAAGGAATCATGCTTCCCAGCCATCTCTGTTTTGCTGCCGGGCAGGAGAAAGGTTGTCAAGCAGCAAAAATATGGTGTTTTTCAGCTTTTGAACCTAAAAGGAGAGCCTTATGTCTGCATGCACCACACACCATTTATTTAGTAAAATAGAAAGTTTTACAAACAACGTAACAGGAGATGAAGAATCATTAAAGAATAAGAAATACAGGAGCTGCTGAAGTTAATACAGCATTCTCCACTGCAGCTGCAAGGGTGCAGAGCAGTCAGTACCAGATGTTTGCTGGCAAAACATTGGGGATCTCCCTCTAGATTTTCTGCTTTGTTTTCTCTTCCTGCCCTCTTTAACCTGCAGCAGACCCAGGACTTCTCCTTTTCTTCTCCCCCATCCAGTGCCCTTGCCTCCTTTTCCAAGGGGCATGGAGTCCCTCTGAAGTGGTTTTCCAACACAGTTCCCACCTCCTTCTTTACCCCAAATACCTTTACCTCTTCAGCTGGACAGCTCTGATACATGATGCTGAGACTTAATCAGATCAGTGGTATTGGAATTGTTTGTGTGGTATTGTGAGGATTTGTGTGTGGCTGGGAATGTTACAAGGGTGAGAGTCCCATGTTTTGTTGCTGCACTGTTAGGGTGAAGATAATGTTTTCATCTGATTTGGGGGCTTTAGCATCAGTGCATAAACACTGAGCTTTCTCCTGATCACAGTTTAAACACTTAACATGATATATTAAAATAGATATGCTGTTCTTATTAAAAATTGGGAGTTATGTAAATTACAACAAATGTTCAAAGTTTAAAAGGAAAGAAAATAACCAAGTCTTGAGGCTTTCTCTCGTAGGAAAACCTAATTCTGTTGCATTTTATTATGCTAGAAAATTGTCCTTGTCAGAGCAACATACGCAAGCATTTCAATCTGATTAACTCAATCTAATCAAAATAATGGAAATAAAATTAAAATTTGCTTCATACTGCAAGGCCAAAACTGGGGATAGAACTTCACTTTATATTTGCCTGTATAAAATACTGTGATCTAGAGAGATAATCAGGGTATTCTATGATTCTGTGAAGACCATGAGTATTTCTGAGACCAGATGGGAGCAGTCCTGCGGTATCTCTGCCCAGGCAATTCAGCTCACTCCTGGTTTTGCTCTAGGGCCATGTCTGCTGCTCAGCCACATTGCATTTGTACCAACATACAAACACACATGCTGGTTGGCCTCAGGTTCCTCTCTGGGATGCTCCAGCTCAGAATCACACAGTGGCTCAGGTTGGAAGGGACCACAGCGGCTCGTCTGGTCCAACCTCCCTGTTCAAGCAGGGTCATCCCAGAGCACACAGCCCAGGATTGCATCCAGGTGGTTCTGGAATATCCCCAGTGAGGGAAACCCCACAACCTCTCTGGGCAATCTGTTCATAGCTCAGTCACTGCACAGCAAAGAAGTTCTTCCTCCTGTTCAAGTGGAACTTGCTGGGCATCCGTTCCTGTTACCTCTTGTCCTGTTGCTCGTCACCACCAAGCAGAGCCTGGCTCCATCCCACCCTCTTGACACCCTCCCTTCAGATACTCTTTCCCTGCATGAGGATTCCTGGACACATCCAGCACAGGATGGTTTGCTAAAATATACCCACCTGGGTGTGCTTAATGCCAAGGCTGTCACCCCCTGCCCTGGCCACTTTTCTAACCCTGTCCCAAAAGGCTCAACACCCTCAAACATACCCTTTGGCCATGTAATGCACGTGCTTGTGTTTCCTGCTGTAAAACACTACAGTGGGCTGCATCACTGTGATCCCTTACTCCAAACACTTCAAATGCAAGAGAACAAAATGGGATCCAGAGCCTGTTGGGCCCAGCAGCACGTGGAGTGAGTCAGTGCATGCTAACACTGAGCAGACTGGACAAGAACCAGTGGATAACCCCCAGATGAGCAGCCAGGCAAACGAGAATCACTGTAGGCTGAAGCCAGAGCTTTCAAAGAGAAAGCTGCTGCTCACTGAGTGCTTGTGTTTAAAGATGCTTTAAGCTTTTTTTGCTGTTTTGACTTTTTCAGAACCTGAGGCGGGAGAGGTGTCCCCCCCAGTGGGAGCTGGTGTGAACAGCAACAGCTGGACCTTTAAATTTGGACCGGGCAATTCCAAACAAGGTGGTCCTGGTGAGTTGCCAGACAAATTCATTATCCCAGGATCTCCTGCAATCATCTCCATCCGGCAGGAGCCACCAAACAGCCAAATTGACAAAAGTGACTTCATAACCTTTGGCAAGAAAGAAGAGACCAAGAAAAAGAAGAAAAAGAAGAAGGGGAACAAGACTCAGGAGAAAAAAGAAAAGGGCAACAGCACCACTGAGAACAGTGACCAGTGAGGGAGTTATACTGAAAAAAACCCTCTTAGCCAGTTTTTGTAATAATGGCAGATTTCTCCTATGTAGCAAATCCCAACTTCTTCCTACTGTTAACAAATTTCCTGTATGTACAGACTTGAGAAAATCAGCAGGAAATTCAGTGTCTGTCTAAATTGCTTAACAGGTTTTGTCTTAAAAGCTTTATTAAGTCTGGTGTTAACTCTTTTTCTCCACTCTGGCTTGTTTTCAGAATCTAAAAAGCAGACACAAGTTTCCTTTCTCCTACGCCGAAAAGGAGAATCTTCACAGTACAGCCAGTGAGAGGTTGGACTCTGCACTGTGGTTCCTGTGCTCCTGTCTTGATGACACTTACAGGACAGGTTTAAAAGTTTTAATGTTGTGCACCCTCTATCTGATTGGAAATATTTGTGTGCAGATGTCAGCTAGGTGATATGAGATCATATTATAAAATGCAAGAAGAGCTGGTAAATATGCAGCAGAGGAAACACCTAATGAACACAAATATTCAAAGATGTTCAGGCTGGGGAGAAAATGTCTGAAAGGAGATGAGCAGACTTGTCAAACCTTGAGAAGTCACTGTGTGGAAATACTGACTCCTATACATGACGTATTGTACACACTGCTTCAAATGAAACCTCACATTTACAGCTCTTTAAGAGACCAGAAATTATATCTCTTTACCAAGCAAGCCATTGGAAAAAATTGTCCCCTAAAGCCCTGCATTACCCTGGTAAGGCTAGCCCTCAGAGTGTGAGAAGGGCTGGGCTGACATCCCAGGAATGTAACTGTGATGCTCTGTGTCCCTATTTCCACATTATTTTGCACATTCTGTCTCTGAAAAGGTCAGAGTTTTTCCACGACACTTATGCAAAAGAGAGAAAAAAGTAACATTAACTATGCTATTTGTTATTTGAGATATTTATTTATAAAGAAATATAGCTGTAAATGTTAAAGAAATATGATGCCCTTGAACCCAAACAGAAGTCAATCTAGAGCCATTATAAATTACAATTGCTGCTATTAAAGTGCTTTAGAAAAATTGCCTGAAACATCTGTATTATATCAGCCACTTGCCAATAACAGCTTTATTCTGTCGGGTGACTTGGGGGCTGCCTCTTGCATGTATTAATAAATACAAGAATATCTTCTCTTTTTCTTTTTGCATTATTCTGCACTTTGAATACACCTTTGCAAACGAACTGTCCTGATATGAAGAAGCAGAAGCAAACTCCTCACACAAATGGATTTACTAACCTGCTAGCTCTGTGCAGTACCTTGGTGTTACCTCCCACACGACCTCTTCTGATTTTAGTTTTACTTTTCTATGAGATTATGAATTTCCGACCCTGCTAACACTCCTTATGTAAAATTCAAGTACTGTATGTATGCTGTATGCTCTTATAAGAATCCTGAAATATTTATTCTGTGCTTGTGTATGTGAATGTCAATGCAACTATTATTAGAGTGGACTTTAAGCTTTACCGTTGAATGTAAATTCATTATTTCTTTTTTGTACACTTGTGAAAAAGTGGAGTAGTGTTAATTTTTTAAGCCACTGTTGATTATCAGTTTTTTTGTGTATGAAACACAAGTAAAATATCTTTCTTAAACCAAGCCATGCATGCATTTTGGGATTTATTGGTAAGAATCTGTGAAGCTGAAGTTCTGTGAATTACTAAACCTGAGGGTATAAATGGAGTATTGGATGTGGTTGAGGATGTTGATATAAAACCAATACATGTATTTTTAAATAGAATATAGCTGATGAGGGAATTCCAAGGAGTTTTCTACGTTATTGTACATTCACAGAATAAAGCTCAAGTGTCGTGTTAATTGGAACTGTGTAAGAAACTACATAGCTCTGAAATTTCTAACAGGCCCTTTAATCTAGGATCAAAGGGAACAACTGGATTTCTTGAGACATGTCCTGGATGTTTTAAGTTTCCAAACTGCTGACAGTTCAGAATAGAGCAATTCCTATTCATTTTTTAAGAACCTGCAGCAAGTCTTAAAACATCACAGAAAAGCTCTAATAAAAGAATTCGTATCTCAAAGCATGAACCACCAATGGCCTCATGTGGTCTATTTAGAGTTTTCTTTTGTTACCAGTCTTGTTTTACTGGCAATAAAAAGGTGCTACTTGAGAAAGAGAATCCTTGATTCACTTCTAAAAGCTAGACAAGAGGAAAAGACTTAAGCTTTGGGGAGGGAACTGTTCTTTTATGCAAATGTGCTATGCAAGTACATTTAGATGTATTTTTTTTTTAATTTGGTGACTAATCCAACGGCTCCCAAAACGTTCATCAACTGTAGTTACAGTGGTAGCTTAAACACACAGAAGAATACTGTTGTTCTGTACTCATCATAAAGTAGTTCTTTCAATGCCTCTGGCAAAATTTCAGTACAAAGATTTTATTCTTACAGGAATCTTCTACATTTGATTATTTTCAGATTTTAATTGAATATTTGTTTTTCTTTTGAGTGCTTGCATTTTCCCCTGTGCAAGCCAGTCTGATTCATCCATTTTTCATCAGTGGCCACACACAGCTGGTTTTCCAAGGCTTGCATCTATTAGAATGAGCCAAGAGCTGCAGTATGTCTCCAATCTGCTGGTTTTAACACAAAATTACATTTACCAATGCTGCCTTTGTTGCAGGTGCTTGCTGCAGGGGGACTGCATGCTTGCGTGCCTTGGGAGGCAAAACATAATCTGAAGATAATCATTCCAGCATGATTATCAATGATGATAATCATTCCAGTATGGAGAGCTGATAGAAAGAGAAAAAACTCTTAGAGGAGAGGGGGAGCTCATGCTGGAATTGTTTGAAAAGAGGCTGGATTGCACTAGGAGGATATACATTCCACACATTCACTGTGTTTGCAGAAGACTGAAATCAGGCACCTCACCAGATTTTATAAAGATTTTTCCTTATTTGGACCCTATAGGACAACTGGAGTGCTGAGATGCACGGTGAAATTTGGCTATTTCATAACTAACACACAAATTATACCACTGATATCCTTGATTTTGGGCGTCCAGGAGGAGGAGAAACCCTTGGCAAGAAGTGTTTGGAGGACCAGGGGTAGGTGAGGGTGAAATCTGCACTTTCCACCACAGTTTAAGGGATACTGTTTTAACACCACACAACAATGGAAACTGAGAACCAGAGGTGGCCAACAACAGCACAAATTAAGAAACAAAAATTTCTTTAATCCTCCTGCTGGCAATGAAATGAGCACGACAAAATACACTGCAGAGTTTGCTAACAAGGAAATCACAGTTTTGGGGCTTTTTACCACTCCAACAATTTATGTCTTTCAGGATCCATAAATACTTTCTGTGAGTATATTGTCTTTGGAAGTCTGGTTTCTATGCATACAAGATCAGTGATCAAAACTATTGGGCTTTTATAACGATAAACCTGAGTTATGTTGTATATTAATTACATCCTGTCATTAAAAAAATATCTCATTTTACATTAGGCTTCTAAGACTTAGTCTTGTGCAGTTTCTTTCTGCTCAGTGCTCGGGTCATTGCACCTCACATGAGGGGATCTGATTGAAAGTTTTCCAATCATCTGACATAAGGGGAAGAACATAAAACCCAAAATGCATTTCCCAAATTTCATATATGAAGGTCAGTCGTGGAATTCATTGCAGGTAGTGTTGATACCTTTCAGAACCTTCTTTCATTTCCGCTTCTTCTTCTCTCATTTGATGTGTTTCAAGACCTGCTTGTGTCAACAGCTGGGTAAAATAAACCAGGTACAATTTTCCTTCCATATCCAATTCTCCCCTAGCAGTGGTTTTGTGAATGACATGTAAAACAACTATTAAGGAGGGAGCTGAGCCATGACCCTCAGTTGAGTCCTAAAGAATGAGCAGGTTCCTCAGTTTTGCTGTTATTTGATTGCTTAGAAACTGCTGACTGTTCTTCAACACAGACACCTTTTTGAGACAGTGCCAAGAGTCCTGTGTTCTGTTGAGGCTCCTGTAAACGTGCAGAAATATCACTTTAATCAAAAGTTTGGCTTTGGTAAGTGAGTGTACCCTGAAGTCCTTTGGTTCCTTCCTTTACAAGTCTCTGAAGGAGAAAAGAGTGAACAGCTGAGCAGTGTTTTGGTATCACACAAAGCTGAATCCACATGAAGCAAATAAACACTCTGGAAAGTAGAGCTGAGGGCTCCAAGCACAGAAATAATAAATCATGGCTATGAAGGGCTTCATGTGGTGGCTGGAATCACACCAGAAGCTGTATTAGACTCCCACATGCCTGAGTGGCTGGCTTGGCTGCACCAAAACTGAACAGACAGAGAATGCATAGCACAGCTCTAACAGAATAAATGCTTTATCACGTACTGACCTTGGGCAGGTTAAACCAGCATGCTATGGAATCAATATTGATAGCATATACATTAATTTTCCATTAGCTCCGGGTGTGGGATGCTGTGCTCTCTACTCTCCTGGGTTCATTCTCCTCTCTGTGGATCCCTAGAGGGATCCCTGGAGGATCCAGTGACACTGCTCTGCATTTGCAGGGTGGGGGGTGTGTGTATCCAAGCATTTACAGAGAAAGACAAACACATTCTGGGCTCATCCCACAGCATGGCCNGGGACATGGTTCTGTTGTTGTACAGAACGCTTCAATACCCACTGTCAGTGATAATACTGCTTGGGTATCACGAAAATCTGATTTTTCAAAGTGGTTCTACAGTGCTGACATTAGGCACCTACTTCTAGAATATTTGTAGTTCAGGTGCCTTAGGCTGGCTTAGAGAACTAATGAATGAAATCCTTCAGCATGAAGTACCACAGAATCACCTCTGCCCCACAGTGAGAAGAGCACATCTTACACTGCACCATGGATTCCCTTTCATACCCCAGGACTGCCTCCATGAAATCACTCTGACACAGGTATTAACATCAAAAGATGACAGACATGTGGTGAAGTAAACACCTCTCAGAACGCCACACAGCTTGAAAATACTAGAAATGTTTGCCTGCCAGTGGTGCCCAGAGCTATGCCACTGCTGTCTGCAAAAAGACAGCAAGTGACTCATCCACGTTTGAGAACTGATGTCTGAAGCATGTTACAAAACAGACATGCTAGGCTTGAAAACTAGATTTTAAAACCAGGGCCTTGACAGAGGGTCAGAGACACTAAGCTGGCCTTCATATCAAATGGAGCAGCCCTAAGTCTGTTCTCACTCCCACTCCTCAGCTCCTTTGTTCCTTCATTGTGGTGGGGGAGGACACGTGGGAAGCAGGACATGTCCTGCAGAGGTGACCCCATTTGTGCTGCCAGGTGGGAAATGTTATCCTGCAGGCACACCGTGGCAATAGGCACATAAATGGGGTGTTGGGCACACCTGTAGGTGAAGGGTTGACCGTGATACCAACATTCATCCCAGCAGGAGTCACACCTGAACCTCCTACCAAATGTGAGACCCTGGGAGCTCAGCTGTGGGTCGTGCACCAGTGCTGGGGCATTGCCTGTGATTTCAGGCTTCAGCACTGAGATGGGATCAGGTTAGAGCTGGCCCTGGCAGCCCCGTTCCAGCTCCTCTGGCAATATTTTATGGACACTTCAAGTGTCTTGGCACCACGAGCTGCGCTGAGGAGAATTAGAAAGGCCTTGCCCATTAATTACAGGAATGGTGCTGCACAACAAGCCTGATGTCGTAATTGTTAAAACACATCAATCACAGCCAGACTAGACTTTAAATCCTGCAATAGTTTTCCTGTTAGATAAATCTTTCAGCTTTTCTGGGGCTCAAATTCTACTCAGTGCAGCCTCAGTGGGAGCAATGTGTGTGGTTCTGGGGGAAGCTGGACTGAAAATATCCTAACTAAGCCCCTAGGGTATCTCGTCCCCCATCGAGGGAGGCGTGAATCACTCCCTACCTTGAAGAACTTCCTTCTGTAGGTGTTTCAAGAATCCTACCTGAAGTCTCTCAGGTGTGGAGTGGTGTGCTAAGCAATTACAAATCAAATCACCTCTGTGCACTAGGACTTAAGGCCTTCCATACCTTCCCACTCCTATCCCCGAATTATCTACACTGTTAAAGCCTTTACTGACTGATGTCCACCTTCCTCATCATCAGACATGGTGCAAACAGCCTTAGGCTCAACGAGGACCCAGAACCTTGTTCTGTGGGCTGGCACAAGAGGATCAGGACCTGCCTAGAGCAGCTTTTTCAACCTGGCCCTTCCCAGATGCTGTGAACCCCGACTGTGAGCAGTTTCATCCAGCATCAGGGCCACATGGTGACAGGGTAAGGGGCTTAACTTTGCTGAACTTGCTCTCACCTTTCACCTGCAGTGTGGAAGTTCCCTGGGGTGCCTGCTAGACAAGGGACAAGCCTAAAATAATGAAAAAGCTAGCCCGGAATCTGCTTGTCTTCTTACATGCTTAAAAGAGGATTATGCAACTCTTAGGTGCTGGCATTTGAGAAAATGATCCACAAAGCTCCTGATGGGTGTTTACACAATAAAGAGGATCTGCCTAACCCCAAGGGTGTGTAAATTGAGTTAGTCCAGCTACTTGTAGACTCAGAAAGTTCTTTGTAGAAATAGAAGCAGCCACCAAGCATCACAAAAGCTACCTTAATCTTTCTAAAGGCACGTGTAACAATCTCTCGTTAATCTACTTCAGTGCAGCCACAATAAAAATGTAATCCTGAAGATGAGCTGCATCTCACCCTGAAGGGTGACTGCACTGAAAACAGCAGGCACAAGTATCTCCTTCTGTTCTCAAGGAACAAATGACACAAAAAGCTGAAACCAGTTTTATTTTATCCTCAGGCTCCCTTCATACACACAAGGCTAGGTCTCAGCTGGCCACATTGAGTCAGATTCTGACCAGCAGCACAAGCAAAGAGGTATTTATTAGCTAGAAAGTGCTAAGAGTGTTATGTGACTGAATTCTTTTACAACATTAGAAGGTACCAGAGATTCAAAGTGTGACAGGTCAGCCCAGGTCACTAAATGCACTTACTTTCAGTCCTAGGGAGTGGCTGGTCTGCTTACAGAGCTCGCTAATGGCCCCCTGGGTCAAGCAGGCTTTCACAAATGCACAGCCCCTATCATCTGTAAATCTGTCAAATATGCTGCTGGGCTCATGGCAGGAACTGCTGACCTGTGAGTTAGATTGCTCCATTTTTTTAGTATCTAAGAAAAAATTAAAATTCCTATGAAGCATCTTTGCTTAGGCCCTCATTGTGCCCTGCTGGGCTCCCCCTGTGAACCTGCCAAGCCGTGTAGGTTCATTCATTAATATGCACACAGGCTCCTGCAAAGCAGCCTGGAAGTAACAGGATCTCGCAGTGCTGTGATGCCAAAGCCTTCACAGCCTGATCAATATTGATGGTGCAGTTAGTTCTGCATTGATTAACTTGAGAGCAGAGCCCCTGTAGCAAGCGAGTTCTGCGGTGAAGCGCTGCTGCCCCCGTGCCTGCCAGAGCTGTGCAGCTGTGGGGGACAATAAATAGGTCACAGGCAAGCTGCAGGTGTGTGTGCAGCCCAGATGTTACACTGTGCAATGAGCACCTACGGGAGGCCTGCACGCCCCACAGGGTGATTTATGTTATGCAAAGTCTTGCCCTTCCCCTACACAGAGGTTTGTACTGAAATCTCTTTAACCCCAGGGGCACTTGTCGATGCTCCCTGACCTCAGTGTGTGAGGACATGTGTACGCCCCACCACATGTGTTTATATCGCTGGCTGTGGGTGCCAGTGGGCTTTGGGCTGCTGGTACCTGCTCTGTGTAAAGGCAGAGGGCTGGCTTCAAAATCCATACAGCAGCTAATCAGTGGTGGCATTGTGGTGGTGAATGGGATAAATGACCTGATGCTCACCACAGGGCAAATAATGATTTGGTTTGTCCCATCCTGAAAGATCCCAAGTTTCTTCAGCCTGTGCAGCTGGGTGAGGTCATTTCCTCTGCTCTGGTAAGTTCAACCACAAATCCAGTGGCCTTTTTTAAATGCATGGAGGAATCTACATCTTCCTGTATTTTCTACGTACTTCCTCCTCCTCCCCTGCTGCAGCTCCCCTAAAGGGCAGAACTGGGCATATTCAGCAAGACTGGATTTCTGCCCATGTCTAGACACACATTTAAAATGACAAAACTGTCCAAACACATCCTGTCTAAGCCCATTGTGTTGGCCTCTCTTCTGCTCCCTTACCCACCCACCCCAAGTTCTGTTCCAGAAAACTCATGGAAATGCTTTGAAATGTCGTGTCCCTCCTTCCTGGCAACAGATGGCCCAAGGTTTTTCAGCTGTTTGTAAATTTGAGTGGCCAGTGGCTGACACAAAACAAGTCAAACATCCCCAAACTCCACCAGCCCAATCCTTCCCTAGCAACACTTACACATCCAGGACAATCCCAGCTGACATGCTCAGCATAAGCTCCCATGGACTCATTCACTGGCTCATCCAAAGCCCTTTCCAATACATGGCTGATATGGATATGCCTCCTCTAGTCAGACACATGACCTACATTCTTGATCATGTAAGATAATGCCTTTGGATGTCGTAAAGGAGATGTGTCTCAGTTGCTCTCCACCTTCCAAACCCGTTGAGCTCAGTCTGTGTGATTGACCTGAGTGTCTCATTTCTGATAGTATGTGCCATCTGCATGTTTTTCCTTAAATAATTTTGTATCTTCTCATGCATTATTCATTTAGCAGCATTTGGTGAAGAAGAAGTCCCCTGAGGATGTACAGAAGATCCCAAAGATTCCCTCTGGTCACAATCTATCTGTTGGAAGGCATTTTGTAGCCAGAATATTTCAATGACCCTTGTGGGTGCCATCCAAGTCAGGATATTCAATGATTCTTTGATTACAGCTTTATTATGTATCATCACTGCTGTGGAAAACTAAGGCACAGAAATTGATTGGCTTTTTTGTTAACACACTTTTCTGTATAAATCAGGCCAATGAGTAATTAAAAACTGTATTCCACTCACTTGACAAGACCCATTTTTCGTAAAACCATGGTTTTGCTTTTTACTGTTTACTTACCATGCCAGTCTTTCCTTATTTTTCTTCCTGACACAAATTTCAGGCCCTTTGCCCACTAATTTAGCAAAGTGGTTCAGCCTCTTTCACAGGTCTTTCTCCAGAGTTCCAAGAGGTGTTAAAAATACTCAGTCACTGAAGGGACCTGAGCCAATTCTTGTATTGTTGAATGAAGATAAAGAATCATGGAACAGAATCACAGAATGGTTTGGGTTAGATGGGACCTTAAAGCCCATCCAATTCCAGACTCCTGCCATGCACAGGGACATCTTCCACTGTCCCAGGCTGCTCCAAGCCCTGTCCAACCTGGCCTTGGGCACTGCCAGGGATCCAGGGGCAGCCACAGCTTCTCTGGGCACCCTGTGCCAGGGCCTCCCCACTCACACAGGGAGGAATTTCTTCCGTATATTGAACCTAAATTTCCCCACTTTCTTTTTGAACCCATTATTTCTTGCCAGGTCCTGNGGGCAGCCACAGCTTCTCTGGGCACCCTGTGCCAGGGCCTCCCCACCCCCACAAGAAGGAATTTCTTCCATATATCAAACCTAAATTTCCCCACTTTCAGTTTGAACCCACTATTTCTTGTCAGGTCCTGATGAAGAGTCCCTCTGGCTTCTTGGTAGGACCCTTCTGATGCTGGATGGCTGCTGTAAAGTTTCCATGCATCTTTCTTNGTACAGAAGATCCCAAAGATTCCCACTGGTCACTTTCTCCCTGTGGTAAGGCATTTTGTAGCCAGAATCTTTCAATGACCCTTGTGGGTGCCATCCAAGTCAGGATATTCAATGATTCTTTGATTACAGCTTTATTATGTATCATCACTGCTGTGGAAAACTAAGGCACAGAAATTGATTGGCTTTTTTGTTAACACACTTTTCTGTATAAATCAGGCCAATGAGTAATTGAAAACTATATTCCACTTACTTGACAAGACCCATTTTTTGTAAAACCATGGTTTTGCTTTTTACTGTTTACTTACCATGCCAGTCTTTCCTTATTTTTCTTCCTGACACAAATTTCAGGCCCTTTGCCCACTAATTTAGCAAAGTGGCTCAGCCTCTTTCACAGGTCTCTCTCCAGAGTTCCAAGAGGTGTTAAAAATACTCAGTCACTGAAGGGACCTGAGCCAATTCTTGTATTGTTGAATGAAGATAAAGAATCATGGAACAGAATCACAGAATGGTTTGGGGTAGATGGGACCTTAAAGCCCATCCAATTCCAGACTCCTGCCATGCACAGGGGCATCTTCCACTATCCCAGGCTGCTCCAAGCCCCATCCAACCTGGCCTTGGGCACTGCCAGGGATCCAGGGGCAGCCACAGCTTCTCTGGGCACCCTGTGCCAGGGCCTCCCCACTCACACAGGGAGGAATTTCTTCCGTATATTGAACCTAAATTTCCCCACTTTCTTTTTGAACCCATTATTTCTTGCCAGGTCCTGATGAAGAGTCCCTCTCTGGCTTCTTGATAGGCCCCTTGGATGGCTGCTATAAAGTTTCCATGCATCTTTCTCTTCTCCAGGCTGAACTTTCTCAGCCTGTCCTCACCTCTCACAGATTTATCTCACCTGCCATCAGCTCTAGGTTCTCTTACCCAGGCAAAAATATAAATGCATGTAAAGAGACCATCACTTGTTGTACTTTGTAGCATTTTATCTGTTTTAACTCTCATCACAGCAGAGGTCTATTTTATACTTAACAAAGAAGAACGACCATTTTAGGTGAAGCCTTTGGGCCAATACTTTGATAAAAAACCAATCACTACTGAAAATCCATGCACAGCACATAAGAAACCTGTCTAGAAATGTTCTCATTTCTTACAGTCACTTTTGGCAGATACTTATCTAGCAATTTCTCATTCCCTTCAATGTTCCCACAGCTTCTCAGGGCCTGTTTCTTATCTCATGAACAGTCACCCTTTTATTAACAGTGGGGTGTACTGAAGCTTGGACTCTAATGAAATCTTTTACTCAGGCCACAGTGAAGTGTAATAATCAAAATAATGCCACTGCCAACTGCAGTTTAGTGTAGGATAGAGAAATGTCACAAATCTAATTGTCAAGGCCATGTACATGCTGCTGCAAACAGAGTCCTAAATCCTACTTTCAAGTGTCTCATTCCACAGTTCCCTGGTGCAAAAGACTAGAAATTTTTGCAGTGGTTTCATTTTCAATTGCTCACATAATCAGTACAGTTCTTCTGAACTGTTTCCTTTAATATGAAATTGCATACATGACACACTTTCTCTTTTTTTCTCTAGAGCCCTGATGGTCCTATTCTCAGAAAACAGTCTCAGAGAAAGTGTCAAAAATTATTAAGAAAGAATTGGAGCTTTTGGCACATCGAAAAAATGTGGGAGAGAGTCGTAGATAAGGGAGCTTTTCTGTAAAAATGAAAGAGTTAAAGGTATTGATTTTTGAACTGTGAATGTTTCATTTCACCATTTTCAGCTCTTTGAGATGTGGCAGTTCACATTTCTCTGGCTGACTGGCAACTTCGGACAGCCCCCTGAAATGGAGACACGCTGTCAAGTTCGTCTTCTGTGCGACAAGGACAAGCATGAAATAACAGAAACAAAATCGGAATTTGATCATGCACTGGGCGAACGGCACAAGGTCTTTCATCAACCTCTAGTTTTTAACAGTAATGAAATGTAACATGCCACGATAAAAGCTGGGGGCAAGTTTGTCTTTGCTGGCATGTTTTGGGAAAAGTGCATTATTACATTTACTTCTTTTCTCTGTCAGTACAAGACATTTTCTGCTACAGCTGCATAGCTGGGCTTCTTCCTCAAATTCATCCAGCAAGGTCGCTGTGACCGCTCTTTTCCCCTGCTAATATGAGATTATCGTGGCTTGCTGTGAATATGGGTAAGAAAAGGCTCGTGTAGACTCAAGACAGCAGGCCCTGTTCCTTTTCCACCCAAGCAACGTTAATAATAAACATTTAATAAACATTAAAGCATCTGTTCTTCAGATGTGCCTGCTGTGGGCAGTGACCACACCAGATCCTACAAGAAATGGTGTTACTGCTGTTAGAGAAATTGTCCACAACTAGGACTTTTTGGTAGTTGTCTGCTTAAGAAGTCCAGGAGACTGAGTGGGACCTGATGAAACCATATCCCTACAGCTGGAAAAGTATTTAGAGTTTCCTTGTTGCATTGGAGGAGATGCTCTCTCACTTGTTAGGAGAGCTGGCCTTTTCTGTTCTTTGTGCCTTTTTATTCTAATTCACTTTTGCCCTGTGATTACTCAGGGAGTTGTTATCAATAAAGCACCAGCTCTCTAATGCAGAAAAAAATCAAGTAGTATTTCGTTAACTAATCAGGTGTTAGTTATGATCCTTACTATGGAGAAGTTATTTCCTTCAAGAAATCAGTTGTTTTCTTTCCCTGTGAAAATTTTTAGGAGGGCATTTCTAAGATGGTACCTCACATAGTGGGATGTTGGTCTAACTGCTGGCTTTTGAATTCTTTTTTTTCTGAACAGTACCAGGTAAGAACATTTTTGCTGGTTTTGAACACTCAGTCTAAAAGAAAATCCCTTGTTTTCAAATATGTGNCTACTGAAAATCCATGCACAGCACATAAGAAACCTGTCTAGAAATGTTCTCATTTCTTACAGTCACTTTTGGCAGATACTTATCTAGCAATTTCTCATTCCCTTCAATGTTCCCACAGCTTCTCAGGGCCTGTTTCTTATCTCATGAACAGTCACCCTTTTATTAACAGTGGGGTGTACTGAAGCTTGGACTCTAATGAAATCTTTTACTCAGGCCACAGTGAAGTGTAATAATCAAAATAATGCCACTGCCAACTGCAGCTTAGTGTAGGATAGAGAAATGTCACAAATCTAATTGTCAAGGCCATGTACATGCTGCTGCAAACAGAGGCCTAAATCCTACTTTCAAGTATCTCATTCCACAGTTCCCTGGTGCAAAAGACTAGAAATTTTTGCAGTGGTTTCATTTTCAATTGCTCACATAATCAGTACAGTTCTTCTGAACTGTTTCCTTTAATATGAAATTGCATACATGACACACTTTCTCTTTTTTTCTCTAGAGCCCTGATGGTCCTATTCTCAGAAAATAGTCTCAAGGAAAGTGTCAAAAATTATTAAGGAAGAATTGGAGCTTTTGGCACATGAAAAAAATGTGGGAGAGAGTCGTAGATAAGGGAGCTTTTCTGTAAAAATGAAAGAGTTAAAGGTATTGATTTTTGAACTGTGAATGTTTCATTTCACCATTTTCAGCTCTTTGAGATGTGGCAGTTCACATTTCTCTGACTGACTGGCAACTTAGGACAGCCCCCTGAAATGGAGACACGCTGTCAAGTTCGTCTTCTGTGCGACAAGGACAAGCATGAAATAACAGAAACAAAATCGGAATTTGATCATGCACTGGGCGAACGGCACAAGGTCTTTCATCAACCTCTAGTTTTTAACAGTAATGAAATGTAACATGCCACGATAAAAGCTGGGGGCAAGTTTGTCTTTGCTGGCATGTTTTGGGAAAAGTGCATTATTACATTTACTTCTTTTCTCTGTCAGTACAAGACATTTTCTGCTACAGCTGCATAGCTGGGCTTCTTCCTCAAATTCATCCAGCAAGGTCGCTGTGACCGCTCTTTTCCCCTGCTAATATGAGATTATTGTGGCTTGCTGTGAATATGGGTAAGAAAAGGCTCATGTAGACTCAAGGCATCAGCAGGCCCTGTTCCTTTTCCACCCAAGCAACGTTAATAATAAACATTTAATAAACATTAAAGCATCTGTTCTTCAGATGTGCCTGCTGTGGGCAGTGACCACACCAGATCCTACAAGAAATGGTGTTACTGCTGTTAGAGAAATTGTCCACAACTAGGACTTTTTGGTAGTTGTCTGCTTAAGAAGTCCAGGAGACTGAGTGGGACCTGATGAAACCATATCCCTACAGCTGGAAAAGTATTTAGAGTTTCCTTGTTGCATTGGAGGAGATGCTCTCTCACTAGTTTGGAGAGTTGGCCTTTTCTGTTCTTTGTGCCTTTTTATTCTAATTCACTTTTGCCCAGTGGTTACTCAGGGAGTTGTTACCAATAAAGCACCAGCTCTCTAATGCAGAAAAAAATCAAGTAGTATTTAGTTAACTAATCAGGTGGTAGTTATGATCCTTACTATGGAGAAGTTATTTCCTTCAAGAAATCAGTTGTTTTCTTTCCCTGTGAAAATTTTTAGGAGGGCATTTCTAAGATGGTACCTCACATAGTGGGATGTTGGTCTAAATGCTGGCTTTTGAATTCTTTTTTTTCTGAACAGTACCAGGTAAGAACATTTTTGCTGGTTTTGAACACTCAGTCTAAAAGAAAATCCCTTGTTTTCAAATATGTGAAATGTTATCCATGTTTTCTCAGTCCCCAGTGTTGCAAACTGTCATAAATAGTTTTACTCCAAATCATAAATATGCTGTTGAAGACTTAGCAGACTTTCCAGATGAGGCTGTTTATTCTTTTCTGTAACATTCTTGTTTAACCACCACTGACCTTTTTATGCTCATTTTTAAAGCAAACATAGAAGTCTCACCGAAAAACAAGAGAAGTAAGCCACTAACTCAAATAGAGCAGCTTGAAGAATGAAGTTCTTTAAACTGTAAATAAGGCTGCAGTTTCTTCATTAGTATAATGAGTGCTTGTATTTTTGGACAAGGCACTTGAGACTGATAGCTCTTTCTGGAGAAGATGAGGCTTTCCAAAAATTCTGTAGCCAAATTGGAAACCTGTTGCACCCCTGGAAGGAGGAACTCCATAGGCAGGATGGCATAGGCAAATTGATACCACTTGTTTTGAATTCAAACTTGAGGACATTCACATTGCACAACTATCAAACAGTGTGTAAGTGTTTTTGTACCTGGTGTCCCAGTAAAAGTAACAATGGCATTGCCAGGAACAGGGCACAGGCTTTACAAGAACTGTGCCAGACTCCAATCCCTGCCTGTTAGATGTGTCAGCAGCTTCCTACAAGAGCCTTGGGTGAACTTGAGCTGGGGTCTTCAGCTATAAACACAATTTAAACACAGGAGAGCAGTGAAGGCCTTGAAAACAACGGGCACATGTCGAAGCAGAGCCCCCAGCAATAAACTGATCAATGCTGATCAGACACTGGTGATTAAACACAGCCTGAAAAACTGGGAGAGGACTGCTTTGGCTGTGAGGTGGTGGTGGGGGCAGCAAGTGCAGCAGCTTTTTAAGAGATTTAAAAGGAAAAAAACCCACATAAATGCTAGCACCAACCAAGAAACAAGTCACAGGCCAAGACACACTCAGTAGCCTGGGGAAGTAACACCCCCAGCACTCTGCAGTGAACAAGTGAAGGGCTTAGAACTGTCTAGAAAATGAAACACTTAAAAAAGGAGAAAACATAGAATTTGCTGGTTGTGAAGAAAGGGGAAATTGTTCCTCAAAACTGATCACCTTCACCTCATGGACTGAGATCATCAAGGTCTGGAGCTCTTGGCCCTGCCTATCTGACACCCTTTCCATGGCATTGACCACTTACAGCTAAATTAGAATAAGGTTATTAAGATAACTTATGTGACTGTGTGGTGATGGTTATTAATAGTAAGTACCAACAAACATTAATTGTGTATACTGTTGATATCTAACAAGTCAAGTGGGGTTGATTTTTAGAGTTTAAAGCTGCCTTTGTTTATCTGGCTTCTAAATGTTCCTATGGCAGCAGTCTCCTTTACCCAAAATAGTACAGTTTAGTCAGCTACAGCATGGTAAGGGGTCTACTAAGGAATTTTATTCTCAGTAATGAAGGAATAAAATAGCTAATATTTAATATTATATCTAGTGTTTATGTATTTCATGTTACATAGGAGAAATGTGAAGTGTGTGGGCAAGATTTACAAAGTCTAGTGAGACTCATCTCACCTAATCTGAGAAGTCTGCATCGTAGATATCTGCATCTGATCTAATCTTCACGTCTCCTTTCATACCCAGTGGAGGGAAATAAACTCTTCTGAAATTCTAGTCATTTGTCCTATCTCTGAGTGAGATGAGGTGACCCTTGAAAGGCCTATTTCTGTCTCTTTGTCAAGAGAGCTCCAAGGTGACAATCTGCACCACGAACATCTCCATTTTGACAGGGGAATCTCACCCTTTGGCTATTAGGGATGTCTGCTCCTGGAAGCTTGTCTAGCCAGAGGTTCCTCTTCTGTCTCTTCACAGGGAAAAGCTACTAAAATATTGATTTAGACAGAGCAAGAAAGCCCAGCAAAATGACTTTTTTGTTATTTCTAATCTTCTTCAAGCAGTTCAGTTTTGGAGTCAAGTAGATATTGATTAGTCGTTAATAAGTCCTGAGTGATTAAGTTAATTGAGTTATGGGAGGTTTTTTGCCCTGGTTAAATTGTTCGAAGTCTCTCTTCTCCTTAAGCCTTGCCATATCCTGCTCTGCTCCCCACTTTGAATCCCATCAAAGTATTGAGTGTGGGAGGAATGCAGGTTTCTAGGTTGATGAAAAGATTAACAGGTTATTGTTAATATCAGACAAATCAAGTGGGGTTGATTCTTGGAGTTTAAAGCTTCCCTTGTGTCTTTGGCTTCCTAATTCTAAAACTAGAATTATTCTGAGGATCAAGGGATGACGACAACACAATTTACATGGGGTAAATGGAGAGGATGACTAATGGAATGAAATCCAGGCTCTTCTAGCAGTCACTACCTCATAATACAGGACAAATAGGCACAGAAAGAGGCAGAGCTGGAGAGTTGGTTGTAGGGATTCAGGGAACAATGAAAAAGCCAGAAATGAGGCAGTGTGACTCCTGAGTCCGAGATTTCCTTTCCTCGTGATTGAAAAGCAATTGCTGACAGAACAGGCTGGACCTCAAGAGATACAGACAAAAAACTGCAGTGGAGAATGCCTGCAATAGGTCTGATCCCTAGAACAGGTCCTTGTGCTGCCCCTTCCCCGGGATCTTTTGGCTGCTGTGAGCCCAATACCACCCTAAACTCTGCTGAGCTGCTGTACCCAAGGCTTCATACCATAGATGATGATTTGGGAAGCAGTGGGGAAAAGAACCACTGCAACTGGCCAAAAAATACACAAAAGGCAAAAAATACATTAAAAGGAAAAATATTTGCTATCAGATTCAAGCCTGTTGAAAGAAGAGAACACGGATATGCAGGAGTGTACCTGTCATGGTGGCTGCTCTTGGGAGCTTTGCTCAGAGCACGTGTGCTTGCATTTGCACTAAAATAGCTCCCAGACAGAGGAAGAAATAAATTTAAAGTGACAGCTGCTCAAATTCAAGGTCTAGTAAAGACTCTAGGGATGTATTCTTCTATAGACTGCAGACAGATTAAAGGCATGGAACAAACACAAGTGGTTTACACTGGCTGCACGTTGCTGACTCAATGGAAAAAAAAGTTATATTCCTTTTGCATGCTTTGCAGCACCATCACCATCTCCCTTACCTCTTGGGCAAATATGGAACATGGTTCAAGCTGTCTTCATTGCCTTTAAATCTAAATTATGGTAAGCATGATGTGAAGGTACAGGTAGGGAAAGACAAAAAATACTGTAGAACATTTTCTGTGCCCTTCTCTTTCCTTCTCTGTCACCAGGCTATTGGTGTGCCTTTGGATCCTCTGAGCAATTCCAGCTCCTGGAGCAGAGTGTCCCAGTCTGCCTTGCCAGGACTCCTGAGACAGATCCACTGTGGCCTGTGCAGATCTTGGTGTGTGCTCCTGCTCTTATCATGCAAATACACCAGAACCTGGCTCTGTTATTACGTGAGAGTAAAGAGAACACATCCCAACCTGGCCCACTCTTATTCCTGAGATGCTGCTGGTTTTCTCTGAATTAATAGTTTTAAATACTGGTGAAAGTGGAAAACTTTGGGATTGGAACAAAGTGGTTGTCTCTGGATGTAATAAAGAGGCTGGCAGTTGGCTACCTGGCTAAAAAGGATTTAAAAGGATCCTTTCCTACCTAGGCCCAGAGGAAAGCACAAAACTGTTTAAGGGGGTTTCTTGGTTTTCTCTTCTTGTTGTTTTTGTTACTGGGTTTGGGTTTTTTTGGTTTTTTGTCTTTTTTTTTTTATTTGGGGGTTTTTCTGCTGTTCTTGTTCTATGTTAGTTTTGTTACAGTAGAAGGGGAAAAGCATTTTCATTTACTTTGCCCCTACTGAGGTCTTTGAGAGCACCTGAAAGGATAGACTTCTCACAGTCTTAAAACCATGGAGATAGATAAAATTCTGAGCTCCTCAGTCATTAACTGCTGCAGCAATTTAACTGGCTTATGCTTGGGCCAGCTCATTTTTATAGAATGTTTTATGCACCTTTGGTGTTTTTTGCTTCACTTTGTAATTCTTGGGATTTGGATTTTGTTGGATTTTTTGGTTTTTTTCCTGATAGATCTGTTTTATGATAAGTATCTGCCTTAAGTCTGCATTAACAATATTTTCTTGCATCTCTATCCTGGTGTAAAAATAACTGATGGATGTTATTTCTTGCCTATTATCTCCCAGCTTTTGTCTTTTGGTTGCTGGATCACGAGTTCATTGGAAGTGCAGGTCTCTCACCTTGCAGTGTGCATCACTGCTTGTCTGTTAAAATAATGCACAAAAGTGAGAACTGGGGCTTTGAAGGGAGTTGTTCAAGCAATTATTGATCCTTCAGAAAGAAAACATGAAATGTATTTTGAAATTCTAACAACTCTGGTTCATACTGGCATGAAACAATTCAAGTCCCTGAAATAGACGAGTGAAAGATCATGAAAATTTAAAAATGTGAAGTCATGATCACAGCTTGGTATAAGCAGATTGTTTATCTGTTTATTTAAATTTAATTTACTCAAAGCACTTACCTTGGACCACTGGACAGTTTTATAAATTTGTTAAATGCAAAATTCCAGCAAACTTTCTGTCCTTAAAAATACCTTATTCCTCTGCAGATCTAAAGCTCCTAAGCTCGGTGTAGTAAAATCCACTAACCACATTATATGTTGAGAGCCTAACATTGTGTCCTGTCATATCTAGGAAGGAGCTGAATTCAACATGCAGGTCACCAAAAGAAAATATCAGGCTAATGGGTTTCTGCCATTTGAAAAGGTTGTTGTGTGTCAAAGCAGCTCTGGAACCAGGAATTCACTCAGTGTCACGTGGGGAGAAAGAGGATTTCCAAGGAAAAGGCACAAACAACTAAGCTTTACAGATAAAAAGCAATATATTGAAATTTTCAAATGTGAAAACATCCCGCTTCAAAATACATGTATGATGTGCTCTGGGGGTATTACTTAACAAAAGAATTTGGGAAATTAGTGATGTCCAGTGTCAAAAATCCTGTAGCAACCTGCTGACAGTCACAAGCTGCTCCAGCAGGATCTGTCCTGTAATAATTTACTGTTGTGTTCTGTTCTGGTTCATAATGAAATGCTGTCATCAAAGAGCGCTCCTAATGAACCTTGTCAGCGTCTGTGTAAATAACAAATTATATTAAAGATGGTTGGAATACATCTTGATGTAATTTAGTGAACACTTCAGCAAGCCTCTCTCAGGAATTCCTGTTTAGTCTGCAATGAAAATGCTGAGCAGTGTGAGGTCAGAGGCACAGCCTGGACCAGTGGCACAACACACAGAGTATGTGTAGATGCAGTGGTAAAATGACAGTGAAGATGAAAGAGATGACCAAATGGTTTTCTACCTCACTTGGAATTTTAAATCCATGCAGGTCCTATCCCTGACACACCAGTCAAAAAGGTCCTTAAGGGATGCTACTCACTCTCCAGTTAGCCTCTTCCAGAGTTTAACTATCCTTAGAGTGCCAAGTGTTTCTGGTGTGTAATGTAAATCCTCTTTGCTGCAAATTAAGCAGATTACTTCTTGCCCTCCTCCAGAGGACACAGAGAACAATTGATCACAGGTTTTGTTGTAACAACCTTTGATAAACTGGATGACTCTTCTCACCTTTCCCCAGCCTCCTCATTTATCATCTAAACAAATCTTCAGGACTGTGATTTTGGAAAAAAACCTTCTCTTTCTTGCTCTCTGTTGGATATTCTTTATGTTCTTGCTTCTTTAAATGCGGTACTCACAGCAGGAACCAAGCTCTCACTAGTAACAAGTAGAGCAGAATAATTACCTCCCTTGTCTTACACACAACACTTCTGATAATATACTCCAGAATGAGATTTTCTGGTTTTTTGAAAGTGGCATCTCATGGCCTGTGAACCGCTATAACCCCAGATATTTTCTGCAGTACTGCTCGCTCATTTAATTCCTCGTTTTGCTCTATTTGCTCTGCCCTTCCTGACTGTACCTTTTTGAATGTGTCATTATGAAATTTTGCCTTATTTCAAACTCTCCCTCCCAAATTGACAAGGTTCTTTTGAATTCCGGAAAGCTTCCCTATTTCCATGTCCTAGTTTGGCATCAGCCAAGATTTTGTTTGCATGGCAGTAGCATACAAGGTGCTAGTAAAATAATTTTGTAGAGCTGGATGCATGAGACATCCCAGTAGGAGGATGCATGGAATGTCATCCCAGATTGACAGAAACCATAGTTTAAACACTGGGTTTGGTTTTTTGGGGTTTTTTCAGAGCCAATTGTTTCAGAGCCTTGTGGTGATTTAATCTGTACCATTTCTAGGATATAACCAGGTTGCTTCTTGGAATTTATCTGCAAATTCAAGTCCATAAAATTTAAGTTTCAGTTTGAAGAGAGGAGAAGGAAAAGGTCAGAGCTGGAGGAAAAGGTCATTAAAAGGACTGTTGACTGACATGGTCAACAAAAGAGAAGAAAAGGAAGTGTACTGGAGAAAAGGAAGGTGAGGCCAGGCACAAGGATTCACAAAGGTTTTTTGGAAGAAGAGGAACAGAGGAATATTTGCAGACAGTTAACAGACACAGGCTGAGAAGTAAATGCAAATGGAGTCACAGTTTTCTTTAGTCAGGAGTGGACCAGATTTGAAGAACAAATTTAATTTGGAAAGCAGACAGATCATGTCACCAAAGGCAAATTCTTGGAGAACTGCTAAACATCAGGAGCTAAAGCAGAAGTATGTTTGGGATGTAGACCCCAACTCTTGCTTATGGAAAAAAAATCCCTTTTGGACAGAAGGGGAACAGAGAAAACATGGCAGTAACCTCAATGATGTGGCAGAAGGGGGTTCTAAGAGGAGACTGAAAATGTGGATGAGAGGAAAACAACCAGATGAAGGGAAAGAGCAGTAAGAGAGATAGTAGATACTTGTTTATCTTCTCCAAAAATAGATGTTGCTCACTGTAGCAAGCATGAGAATTGAGATGGATTATACACAGTGCAAGCTTAACTCACATAGGCTTTTTCAAAGCTGTCTTGTTAAACCATAGAGATTTTAAGGAGTTTAACCCATGAGGAAGCTGCATTTGATTTACCACTTTGTCAAGAGCCCAATCAGCATCGTTGCCAGCAGAGGTATTTAAACTTGTATGTCTGTGCAAAGAACCAAAAACTAACTGGGCAACCACTTCTCATGATGCAAGCCCCTCCTTTGTGTGCCAGCTTTGTGTGTCAGAGCAGTCTGGGATTTCCCTATACATTTCCTGTCACTTGAGTTCTGTGTAATCCAGGGTGACAGCACAGTGGGGTAAGCCAAGCCCACTGGTGCCCGTGTAACTGGATGCTCCTGTGCACAATAAGCACCTTTTGCTGCGCAGCTCCCAGTGTCTGTCGTGTGTGAATCACTCTGTTCTGCTCATGCTTCCTTCGCTCTGCATCGTTTTGTTGCTCAAGGGCATTTTGTTCTTACTTGAAGAAGTCGACATCCTCCTTCCTTTTGATGCTTCGCTGTAGTTCAGTTGTGTTTAAGAGCTGAAAGAGTTGAATCTTCATTTCAGCTCACTGAAGCCCACCTTTAGGTTGTCCCTGTCTGCTTTCTGGGGCGCCAGTCAGCACAAACTCGGTCTCAGTGCATAAGTACCTGGCTGTAAAAAAGGTACATGCTCTTCAGACACATACACAAGGGCACACAAGGTTCTTTAAGTAGAGGGAAATAAGGAAGTGGTTATAGAAATGTTACAAGGGGCCCAACTGAGACATCAAGACCTTTTGGACAACTGGGAAGTTTTCCCTGGTATTAATTTGGGCGCTGTCCATGTTAGAGACCACTGTGGGGTGTAGTAAGTAAATGAGATTTGAGGAAAAAGAGGGGCTAATCAAGGAGAGCTGGTGTGGCCAGTCCAAAATGCAGTTTTTAGCAGCCTTTTGACTCCATGGTGTATGTCACAGTGCAGATGCCATGAAGAGCAGTAATGGGGAGGACCCAGAAACAGCAAGGTTTTAAGGAGCTGTGTACTTCTGAGTGGAGAATGACTGGTACAGCTTTGGGATGGGGCAGTGCTGACTCTTGGCATTCCTAACAACAAGCATGAGGTAGGTCTCTAGGGGAGGTTTGGCCTGGCTTGACAAAACTATTCCAGAGTCCACGCTCCAGGAAGTTGTGAGGACAAGAAATGCTACAGTGAGCTACTGTGACGAGCAGATTTACAGTTTTCACAGTGCTCACAGATGCTGATGTACCAGCAGAACTGAGAGGTACTAAAATATCCACATACAAGATAAAGCTTTCCTTAGGCCTGCAGAAAAATAAGAATAATAATTTAAAAATCTATTTTCCTTATACTCACAGCTGATGTGCAACATATCCCCTTCCCAATCCCCAGGTCCTTTCAGGACTCAGGACTCGTGTTTTGTGAGCCAGTAGAACTGTGACTGACTGGCTCCCCCAAGATGGGCTGGTTAACACAGTCTATGGTAGCCATAAAGGAAAATAGTTTGGTGTCTTCAGCACCAATCAGTTGTGGGATTTGCTGTCTGACCTTCACTCAGTGCTTCAAAATCCCCTCTTCAGGTCTGTTGGGCAATAGCTGCACTGCCACGTGCATAAATACTGAAGAAATAATAACCATCTTCAGGCATTTGTGGTATAGAAGTGCTCCACATGGTGGTATGGAAACATTCCTCCTCTGGCTTTCTCCCTCTGTTTGTACATCACNCAAAGATGGTGAAGGGCCTAAAGGGGAAGGCAGAGGAACTGCAGCTCAGGGCACTTGTGAGCTCAGCTGGAGAAGAGGAGACTGAGGCCAGACCTCACCAGGGTCTGCAGCTTTGTCATGAGAGGCAGCTCCAATCTCTGCTCTCTGTGACCAGGGACAGACCTAAGGGAGCAGGAGCTCTGGCAGGGGAGGTTTAGATTGGATATCACTAAAAGGTTCTTTCCCCACAGAGTTGTCGGGCTCTGGAACAGATCTCCCCAGGGAATGGTCACGGCCTCAAGGCTGGCAAAGCTCCAGGACCATTTGGATGATGCTCTCAGGCACAGGGTGGGATTGTTGAGGTGTCCTGTGCAGAGCCAGGAGCTGGACTTCAACGATCCTTGTGTATCCCTTCCAACTCAGGGGATTCCATGATGCAGGGATGTGATGCAGCTTTCACACCTGCAAAGGGTGTAACTAAATGCCACACCAGTGTGGGTTATAAAATTTATTACAATGTGCATGGAAACACAGGACTCAACTTTCCAGACATTACTTAACTTAGATATATTATTACGTTTTATCAGTAAGAAGCTTATTATCTTCCTTTTTTTTTTTTTTTTTTTGTCTGTGAAATAACCACAACATCAGCCTGGCAGTGATGAATGTGTTGCTTTCTTGCTGCCAAACTGAGAGTTCTGAGAGTCTGCAAACTGAACTCGGAATGTTATTACAGAGAATCAATATGTGTGGCCCCAGCTCTGATCTTCAGAACAGATAACTGTCAAAGCCTGCATTTAATTTCCTTCCAAATATTAAGCTATTTTAGAGTGATCTCTGTAACAGATTACATTGCTGTAAACATTACCGGGTAAAATAAATGAGTCATTCTCTAACTTTACCATTCTTTGTTATTTTTGTGATACTATCTAGAGTGACTGCCTTCAACCCTAAACTTTTATCCAGAGACATTGTGGACTTGCACAAATAACTTCAGCATTAGCTAAATACAATTCCAGGGCCAAAAGCACCAAACTTTTCATTCTTAGGCGAGTAGGGAGTTTAGGAGCTTTCACTAAACTTTTTCAACAAGCAATGACTTGGAGTTCCTCTAAAATTACTTTCTGGGTAGTACAATAGCCTCAGATAATATAATCCACCAGGGCATTGTGTAAGAAAATTTGCTGCCTTTTAGGTTATAATTAGGACTTTGCATTCAGCTGATTGTAGGGTGTGCTCCCACCTGTTAAGCCCTGACATAGTGACCATCCGAAAAAATAAAGGGCAGCTGCTGACTGATTTCCTCTCTGGGCCATACAGCAGCACTATGAGAGTTAAGAAAGACTTTTTGCAGACTGAAGGAGGCCTGGCTTTGGATTAGATATTAGGAGGAAATTCTTTACTTTGAGGAGGGTGAGATACTGCACGTGTTGCCCAAAGAGGCTGTGGATTCCTCATCCCTGGAAGTGCTCAAGGCCAGGCTGAGTGGGTCCCTGAGTGACCTGGTCTAGTGGAAGGTGTCCCATGGTCCCTTCCAAACCAAACCATTCTGTGATAGTTGCTGAAAGAGCAACAGAGTGGGACACAAGCAAGCCAGGAAGTTTCTGGAGTGCACTAATGGTAACTCCCTGATACAGGTGATGGAGGAATCAAGGAGAGGAAGTTCTTTGCTGGACCTGATGCTTATAGACAAGAAAAACTGGACTGGAGTGTGAAGGTTGGGTCAGCCTTGGATTTAGGGATCGTGCAGTGGAGGTAAGGATTCTGGGAGGAGGGAACTGGGCAGAAAGCAGCCTCTGAACCCCAGAGCAGGTTCCCAGGTTTCAACAGAGTGGGCTTTGGCCTGCTCAGGAACTGCTGAAACAAGGACCATGTGGAAGGTGGTTCTGGAGAGGAGTTCAGGAGATTCCAAAGTTTTACCTTCTCTGAGCTCCAGAATGTACAGAAAATCAGATGAGAGTGGCAGAGAGCCTGCATGGATGATCAAGGAGCTCCTGGCTCAACTCTAATATAAAAAATCAGTATACAGAAGATGAAAGAAGGAACAAGTGACCCCACAGGAATATAGAGAAGCTGTTCAACATGTATGCAAGTATAGGGTAAGAAAGCCAAAGCTCAGCTGGTGTTGAATGTAATGAAGGGTGGGAAAGGGAAACTGAGGGCCCACTGCTGAATGAGGGGAGGGAGATGGTGACAAAGAGCAAGGTGATAAGAAGGAGGATCTAAAGAACCAGAGCTTGTTAGATTCACCTCAGTCCTTGGGAGGATGTGGAGTAAATAACCCTGTAAACCATTTTGAATCAAATGAAGGGCAAAAAAGTGATTGTGAGTAGTGAGTGTGGTTTTACAAAGGGGAGACCAGGTTTGATCAACCTGATGTCCTCCTACAATCACATGACTGGATCACTGGGTGAGGGAAGAAAGGTGGATTTTGTTTACCCTGACTTGAGTGAGACTTTCAGTGCTTAATCCTGTAATACTCCTACAGACAAATGGATGGATTATGGCCTAGATAAGTGGATACTGACGTGAGCTGAGAACCAGGGAAACTGCCAGACTTAAAGGATTGTGACTAGAGGTAGGAAGTTCTACTGGAGACCAGTGAGCATTAAAAGGAGATGCTCAGAGTGCTTGTAGAGTTTGCCCTAGAGAAGAGAAGAATCAGGGGGAAATTAAAAATCGATCAAATAGCTGGGAGAGGAGTAAAGAGGAAATAAAGCAAACAGACAGACTGTGCAACAGGACAATAGGCAGGAATGGAAATATATTAAATTCAGGTCTAAACATAAGGAAAAAGCTTTTATACTCTAATGGTAGTTGACCACTGGTCACCCAGAGACATTGCAGGGTGTGCAATACATTCCTGGATGTACTCAAAACTCAATTGGCTGAGATTCTGAGCAACCTTCTCTAACTTACCCAGGATTTGGGGGATGGATGGAGTGGGTGTGATGTGGCAACGATCTCCAGAGGGTCCATTCTAACCTCAATAATTCTTTGGTTCTGTGAATTATTGGAAAACTGGTTCTGGATAAAGGTGTTTGACAGTGAGCTCCTAGGACAAAAACACAAAACTGGAATCAAAGAATTGGCCACGTTTAGATAATATACAGTTTATGCATTTTTAGGTAGAGATGGGAATTAATGTTTTGCTGGAAGTGATGTATTATGCCTCCATGGTTAGTTGACCAAAAGATATTAGGAGTAGGCTGATACATGTAATTTGATGAAGCTGAATGAATTAAAATGTGGTCTACACTGTATCTTTTAAGCTCATGTATTAGATTTCAAAGTCAGCTCTTTCCTTTTGCAAGCTTTTCATGCTGTATACACCCTAATCATTAACTTTCTAATTTAACAGTGTGCAGTACAGTGTCAAATTGGTTTTATGTCCACAGCTTCCCTCTGTGATATGTTACCACTGTGAAAAATTCTGTCAGATTTGATAGGAATAATCTCCCATGTGTGAATCCCACTGAGTCAAACTCTCCTTAATTAAATCATAACAGTCCAGCTGGCCTGCTCCATCTCAGCTTAATGGTGTCCTCTGTTACCCTTTCTGCGTTTTTTTCAGTCTTGTATTTTCCTTAGCACAAAAGACAGGTATCACACATGAATCTTTCCAAACACGTCCTTGCTTCCAGAAGTGTGCTGAATGCATATGCTAATATTGGCCCATTTTTTGGTACTTGCCTCAGGATGCTGCAAAGGAGGTTTTCTCGTCCTGCACAGTCGCTTAATCTTCAAATGCTCTAATTTTTTTTCTTTTATTATCTTCTTTCTTCCTTTCTTTTTATGTACCAGATCTGGCAAGATTCCAGTTCCCTTCAGCAAGTTTTGTTTTGTAAAATAATAACAGCTGTTCCTGGGAGAAGTGGCTTTCTTTAATGATTCAATTTTTTTAGTAATTCCCATGGGTGCTCTTCTTTCTCACGTGGCTGGAATGATGTTTCCAATTATGCTGATATCATGATTACTTCTCAGCAGTCACAGGCCACGTGCTCTTTGCCAAAACCTTATGCAACCTGGTCAAAAACAAACAATTAGAGGCTTGGTGGTGATAAAAACAAGGTGGTCAGGTAAACTTCCCTTGATTGTGATGATCATTTCACAAGAGACCCACATAATACAAGGTACAACTGTAAGGCAGAGATAAAATTTCCTGATTTTCACTCATGCCTTTCATTCTCTTTGTACAACTGGATAAATTTAAACCTAGAATTTTAATATTAGGTATGCTTATTTGTTTCAGTAATTACAACAGTTCCTCTTAAATTTTAGGTGCTTTCCTGTGAATTTTGAATTTTTCTAGTATAACATGTAGCTGGAGAAAAGGTATTAGAAGGCAAATGATCAAGTAGGTCAAGAAATCTGTTTGTTTTCTTTTATGGTCTCTATTTCACTCCAGAATATTCACAAAAAAACCTGCTATAATCAATTTTAGAACGTGCTTTTATATGGAGATTATGTTTGGACTTGCAGGGATCTATATGTAAATAAACCCCAACAGCTCCTAAGCATTCAGTTTACATCTTCCTCCAAGTCACTCGGTGCACATGCTTAGCTCTGTGCCCCTGTGCCTCTGCTGTTCTTGCTTCAGTGTTGGCACACTTTTGATTTTTGTAGACTTGTATCTCACTTTCTCATCTCTTTCTCCCTAAGCTATACATTTTAAACTCTCTGGCCTCACATTTAATTTCCTTCAAGACTCTCATCTGTTGATAATATTTCTTTGTGGTCTGGCTTAGTTTATGAACATGTTGCATTCGAGCTCTCCCGTGTGCTGTGGCCATCCGGATATTATAGAACCAGAGAGGATACAAATCAGCTGGAATTACACTCAGACCTAGGAACTGGAGTTAATTAAAAGTATGACAAAAGCTTCATAACTGCTGTTTAGAAAATAGGAAGCTTTCTGGAAAATCATTGTACCAAACAGAGATGCAGGGGTGTATTTGAACTCCTTGTATTTTTAATTTAGAGTAGATGGCTTAAAGAAACACACAAACAAAGGAACAAGCAGTGATGTAAAAAAAATGCCAAAGTACACAAGTGACTTGCAGAGTACATTGCCTTTTACCTTAGATTACACCAGCTAAAACCACGGTGACAGCCCAGATGAGATGCTGCTTTTCAGGGTATTTCAGAGATAAGCAGATAATATAATTATATTATGTTATGTAACATTAATATATTATCTCAGAGATAATCAAAAATGCTTCCCAACCTCAATATTTACAGAGCTGGCACAATAAATAATTGTGTTGCCTTAACTAGAAATAACAATTATATGAGTCTTATATTACACTGAAAAATGGCTTCGTAATTTGCATTTCCTTTGGACTGGAAAAAACAGAAACTTTTTGCAGAGGTAGTTATGGTGTGGTAGAAGAATTTACCCAAAAATCCTATTCTGGAGTTAATGCCTTGTAAACCTAGGTGAGGACAAACACAAAATATGGCCATTTGGACAAACAGCTGAAATTCCAAGCAGTAACTAACAACATTTGAAGTGTGTCTAGCTTTAGTGATATATTTCCCCCATTCTGAGTTACCACATCTCAGAGTGCCTTTTGGCTCAATAAATGTGACTTCAAAAGCTTTGTGCAAGGAAGTGTTTCCCGAGGGATGCTGGTTTTGCCTCACATTCTCCTTGTGAGCCACTCTGGGGGGTTTCTCAAACAGGGTTTCTGCCTGAGACTTTCTCTTTCCCAGCTTCATATCCAAAGGTCTGTTACCTTCATTGTCTGCTCTTTCACACCTTCTGGAACATTTAATCTGCAAATATAATTAATTTATGTTATTAGATTCTATCAGGCCATGCTGGAACAGTGAAGAAGTCACTGTGTTTTAGTCTTGCCTTTTCAGTATAGGGTTTGGAAGGTGGATTCTTCCAGGCTGTAAAGGCAGGATTTAAGGATCCCTTGTTTACTGTCTGAACACAGATCAAGCATGTTCCTAATACAAACAAGAAGTATGTTTTCTCTAGCCAGGAAACACCATTTCTGGTTAAAGTCAGACTATTTGCACTGTCTGATGGACAGCTGCTAGAGGAAGATGACATATGACACATCCCATCGATTTTCATCCTCTTAAAGATCATAATTTCAGAATACACAGCAGCAGAGAGGCAAGGAGCTGGGTACAGCCATTGCTGAGGCCAACATCTGGCCCTGCAGATGCACCTTCATTAACACTTCAGTTCATATTTGTGATACTGAAAAGGCAGAGCAGAGCTGGCTCTACAGATCTCAAAGGAGAAAATAAATAGCAGAACCAATAGCTAGAGAATCAGCTCTATTTATAGCTACTTTTCAGAAGACAATTGGGACTGAAAAGTGGAATTTCCAAACGGACAGAATGAAAAGAAAACCACACCAGCTTAATTCTACTTAATACACGTGTGTGCAGTCCCTGAGGGGTGGCACAGAGATCAGTCTGTCATTTGAAAGAATCCTGTGGGAAATGGACTCACAGGAAGCAGCATCTGATGCTCACATATGTCTTGAGCAGAAGGAAAGGGGCTTCTGTGTGTTTCCAAAGGTATGAGATCTGAACTTTTTTTAAACTTTGCTGTTCCAGTGACTTGTGAGAAAATCTCCAGTTCTCTATCTCTACTAGGATCACAAAGCAGAGTAAAAGCTGAAATTGATTCATTCTATTGGTTAAAAATTTACCTTCTGGGGTATCTGAGCATTAATTAATAGATTAGATGATTTTTGAACGTGAACAGTTATGTGGAATTTGGGAATCAAGTGTGGAGAGGCTAAATACAGAAGCCATATTTGACCTGGAGCACGTTAGCTCCAATGTTTATATTTCACAGACACGGGATGTATTTTGTGATCATCCAATCTGCTCTGTGCATATTCACACACACTTCTCCTTGCAGCAAGAGCACTGACTCATGATACAGTGTGAACCACCTTTAGAAAGACCTCACCTACTGATTTAAAGGTATCAGATGAGAGGTAACACAGCAGATGCCTTGGCCATGTCCTTTTGGTGTCATAAATTGTGTTTTATTCCCTGTTTTCATTTCTTTAAACTGCTGGATAATAACAGGGGTGTGTCAGATGTTCTTGCTGGGTTAAAGAGCCATCTAATAGATTTCTCTTCATCAGACTCTGACCAAACCACCTGTAAGTTCTCAAAGGTAAGTTGGAGGCTGTAATTCCTTAGGTCTCTGCCCTGTTCCCCAGAGCAGTTATTGCTCTCACTGTTCCTCTGTGAACCAGTGACAGTTTTGAAGGGCACACGTGGAGGCTGAGTCACAATAGCTACACAGAAATGCTGTTTTTCTCTTCAGTGCTCTTCTGTTATCGTGTGTTCTGTCATCCTTCCCAGTGGTGTTCAAGAGGTTGCCTACAGAAATTTCCAGTCTGTCCAGAGCCACTAGTCTCTGGAGCTCTGTCCAGAGCCAGGTCTCTGCATACAATTCTTTGTTCCTCTAGGAATAATGTTGGGCTTTAATGTATTAAAAATGCCTTGGTGTGCCGTGCCAAGCATTTCACAGCTCTGTGATCTGCTCGTGGGCTTTCTTGTTTATCACATCTCAATGTTTATGTAATCTGAAAACTTTCCAGGAACGAATGTATGTTTACACTATCATTATGCCCCTGTATCATTGTAAAATAAGATTATATGCATATAATAGAACAGTATTTATAGGACATTAAAAATCTCATTGCAATTATTTGATGCATCCACATTCATTGCAGTGAGACTATCAACTTGACAAATTCAATTTGATTTAGTATGTGCCATTCTGATTTTTCATGGTGCTCTTGTTTTTAGGTTTTTTTGTCTGAATGTTAGAGGCACAAAGCCAGAAGTCTGAAAAAGTCTGATTATATTATATCAGCAATACAGTCTCCATTATGATTCCTATTTGTAATCTTGTCAGAGAAAGATATCAAATCTCTTTGACATAATCTGCTTTCCATTAAGCTGCACTCTCCTCATTAGGCTTGTGATGAGTTTAAGCTGTTGCCACACAATGAGAGGAATTTCTGAAACAATGTAATAAATAAGATAGGATACAGTAGGAATTGGGGGGTTGGCCTGTTTGCTTCTGCTTCCTGATGGCTGGAAGCACTTCTTTCCCCTTGCTTGTGACACTTGCTTGTGATGTTTGCCTTTGTATCCAAGTCCAGTGGCTGTGTTTTGGAAATCACAGAATGGCCTGGGTTTGAAGGGACCTTAAAGATCTTCATGTTCCAACCCCCCTGCCATGGACAGGGACACCTTCCACCAGAGCAGGTTGCTCAGGGTTCCATCCAACCTGGCCTTGAACACTTTCAGGGATGAGGCATCCAGATAACAGCTAAACAAACAGCTAAATAATAAATAAATAAATAGATAAATGAACGTGATCTGTTTAATTATTATTATTTATCTACTGGTTGGCAGTCTTTACCATACACAACAGTAAATGGAACACCCACAGAGGACTGGAAGATGTAACAGGTCCTCTGTTGTAGACCTGTGTCCTTCTGGCACTGAAGACAAGGCCAGGCACCCTACATGCTGTGTGTGTGTACACGAGGTACATCATGCTGGATTTCAGCTTGAATCCCACCAGGGACCTCTGTTTAAGCACCAAGTGTTACTCACTGTGCTCACTCTGTCTGTAAATTATGCCCCAGCAGTGCCTTGAAGGTTCAGGTCACCTTGGCATGCCTGAGGTGACATGCTGAAGTTGCCATTCCATTGGCAACTGAATCTCACAGCTTCCACCAAGCTGTCCCTGCCCTTCTGATGGCCTGGCAGCATCCACAGGGAATGAGCCCTGATCTGGGACCCTCTAGGAAGAAGCAGGGTAAGGACAACGCCAGCTGAGCCTCCTGGCGTCTTTTCTATGCAGAATCTCCTTCAGAAATCTGACTGTGGTGATGCAATTCCATAACGCTTGGAACAGAGGGACCTCCCAGCACTGGTGGAAAGGCAGAAGCAGAGCAATGGTAAATTTGTTGCTGGATCTCTCCATAGGGATCGTGGGGATCTTTGACAAGAGACAGAAAATCCCTAAGGCACTGGCAGGACAAGAGCAGTAGAGGCAAGGCCAGGGTGATCTCAGCATTGATGCAGTCACCTCCTGAATAATTAAAAATTATAGATAAACACTCCATGGAGCCAAAAGGGAAAGAACCCACAAAATGGTGTGCTTTTTCTGTGAAATATGCAGTCTTTGCCAGCATGGCTTTCTTATCACTTTCATGCATATTTTTCCGAAGAATTACGATCATTTTGGGCCCAACCACCAAGGTATGTTTAAACTGACATGCTTCTTTAACAATTTTTTTAAATAATTGATCACTATCTTAACTTTTCTACTCGTTCAGATGACACAAGTAACAAGAAAGTTTATCTACTTTTTATAAGTAGAAGCTAAAGGGTCCTAAGAATTTAGGAAATTTACACCTCATTAAAAAAAATACCCAGCCATTTCCAGTTTCTCTGAACAAGTATGTAAGAAAAATCTCATGCATATTTATTTGTATGTATTCTGCTATGATTAGACAATATTGGAGTAATTAGAGTACATATGTACATACAGGGAAATTTACAATGATAATTTATAAAGCTTCAGAATAGACTTAGGAGTTTGTTCCCATGGGCCAAGAAAGCAGTACCTGCAGCCCTCTGAAATGTCCTCAGTGTCTCTCACCATCTCACTAACTGACAGGAGAATCCCTTTCCAAGACTGATTTTACTATGCATTATCTCACACATTTCTGTTTCAGAGGCGAGTGCAAATGTCTGCCCAGTAGGAAGGATTTCTTCTCATCTTTCCCTCCCTCTAATTTGATGTGAAACTTCAAATGATGCATGAAGACCTTTTGTTAGAGCAGTGCTTTGGCTTTTGAAGGAAATACATTTGACCATTCTTATTGAGTCTTTTTAATTTGGGTATTCCAGTGGATTGGTAGTTACACCAGCCTGGGGGTTGCTTTTGTTAGGTGCTATCCTTGGGCAGTCAGGGGAAGGTTTTCTGATTTTACCATTTGCAGTGAGCTCAGAAGAGTTTATTCCCAGGGGAAGCTTTAAGGGTTCGATTGATCCACCTTTGAAAAAACAGTTCTGAGGATAACTTGCATTTCCTTCTTATTTGTCTTGAGGACCCATTGCTTGTTACCTGCCTGGCATTGATAATTTGTTCTCTCTGCTGGACAACACTTCATTATACCCCTTAATCATCACCTTAGTACAGAACAAAGCTCTCTGCAAAGCTTTAGAAGCTTTATAAATATCCTGCAGCACATGCAGGAGACTGCATTACGTGATGTGTCTTCCATTCAGGAATTCTTTAAGTAGATTGTGCTTACTGCTGTTGACCTCTGTGCTGGGGTCATGGATCTCTGACAAAAATTTATGTCCAGCACGGTGGCAGCTGCTCCTCTGTGCCATACACAGCATATGCATTGTGGTAATGTCACAACTAGATTTCAAATTACCGAGTTGACAACAGATGGATGGCTCCTGTGTGAGAGCAGAAAGCAGTAGCGTGTTTCAGAAGATGGTATCTCTTTCCTAAAATATTTATCTGTTCTTAAAGGCAGTGTAAATCCAAAGCTGTTGAACAGAGGCTGTCAGTATTACTAAATTTGTGTGATTATCTCTCAGAATTTCTTCTCCCATCAAGTACAAACCAGCCTATTTTTAGCTGTTGTTGGCTTGAAATTTAATAAATTCATCAGCCTCATCACATAGCTCTAATCCACCTCTTATTGTTGGTACCAAGCCTCACTGGTTTTCTCCTTTGAGACACCCTGGACCAGTTTGGATATTTCCTTGTGGAAGCTGTGTTTTCAGCCAGCTGTGCCTCACTGTTCCAAAGCTGGTGAGCATCTGAGCCATCATTCTGAATACTACCTAAATTAAAACAGTGTTATCATATTTGCTTTTGTTGTTGTTGTTTTGTTTTTCACCTTTAGGCAGCACTGCCTCTAAGAAAACTTTTGCTGTGCCTGGTGATGCTGGACCTCAATTATCTGAGCAGTTCAACAGCTGTCTTGATGTTTCTTATGTTTTGCTGGTGAGGCACGTGCATAGCTAAGTAAAGGTTATGTACAAGGCAAGAACACAGGTTTATTCTGTTCATCTTAAAGGTTTTGCCAAATAGATTCTCTGCTGCCTTTTTATGTGCATTTAGTAGGAAGTGGAAGTCACTTGGTTTAGCGTTTTAATGTAAATAGCTCATACTCCATCTACTGAACAAGAGTGTAGTGAGCATTTATCTGTTCCTGGTACTGTGTTCAGTACCCCAGTTTCACCCTCAGAATGGCAGATGTCTGTGTACTGGGCACAGAGGTTTTTTCCCCCATATGTTCCAAAGAATACTCACTTGAGTTTGGGATTAAAAAGTTCAATTTAAGGGACTTATTCACCCAGGCAGCCCATAGTAATTCTTAACCTCTCTCAGAATCACCTATGACTTTATACTGGATTTGGGGGCACTTTTTTTGAGTATTTCTTTCTTTAGCTACCTTGATTAATGCATCAAGAAATAGAATGAGGTAAATGAAAGAAAACAATGAGGAAGAAGAGAGACACTTAATTTGGTTGTTAACTGCCACTTGTTAATGAGCATAATGCATGTTTTGAGTGGAAGGCTGAGAATCACTCCAGTCCTGTGCTGAAGTTCCTCTCATCAGGTATCCAGAGGTGATACCTTCTTCAGGGATCACTTTTACAAGAAGAAAAAAGGAGACACAAGGTATTTTGCTTATACCTTAGGGATTTAAATGGGGGATTTACACATGTGCAGGATATGCTTGCTTCTTGAAAGGTTTTTTTTAAATCACTAAATCAGTCATGGACGAACCTGGGGATTTTACTTTAAACTAAGGCGTGTGATGAGAAATATTAAATATATGTATTCCTGACAACTGCCTCTCTTAAGAGGTGCCTCCATCCCCTTTCTTTGTCTTCTGTAAAGATTAAAACAGAAGACAAGCATGTAATAATGAATGGGGACACAGTTCTTCAAGCAGGTTTTAAATGGTACAAGTACTTTCTGCATTAGAGACTCTGGCTTGACCGGGAAGCAAGTTAGGAGATTATTTAGCTGCTGGTGTCTCCTACAACAATCCCAGATTCCCAGGGTTTAAGCTGGCTGCTGTCCTCACTTGCCCTGCAGTCCCAGTGCTGGGAGAAACCAGCACACGGCTCGATACTGCTGCAATTTCGTTTTTGTACAGTGGCAAGGGCAGAGAGCCAGCGTTAGGGACCCCAAGGGATAAACCGATCCCCCTGGTAGCTCCATGACCTACATCCCCTCCCAAACCCCGCTCACTCCCGGATTCTGGATCCCCCCTCACCATCTCACCACTTCACTAATGACCTCACATCTCCCCCTTCTCCCCAGCCTCTTGCTTTGAGTCTGAATCCCTCGGTCTGAAATGGTTTCCCTGGATATGAGCGTGTGCTCCTTCCCCCCGTGCAGAGAGCAGCACAACAGAACCCAGATCCTGTGGGCAAGGATGCTGATGGATGGATGGATAACAGATGAATGGATGGGTAGGTAGATAACTAAATGTGTGGATCGATAGGTAGATGTATAAATGGGTAGATAGATAGACAGATAGATAGATAGATAGATAGATAGATAGATAGATAGATAATAAAGAGATAGATAATAAAGAGATCGATAATAAAGAGACCTGCCTCTCTCCGGGGGATTGTCCCTTCCCTAGCCGGCCCCGGGATGCTGCCGAGCGCGGGTGTTCCCGGTCCAGCCCCGCCGCTCCTTCCCGTGACTTGCATATTCGCCGCTCGGTTTTTCCTTTGTGGCGGCTGCTCTCTGGTGGGAAAATGTGGGAATTACAGCAGCCGGATTCGACCCCGCATCTCTGCTGCTCCCAGGGCAGAGCTCGGGGCAAGGACCCACTTGCTGCTGGTCAATAACCTGCATTTAAGTGATCCCAATGTGCGTCCAAGTCTCATCTGGTCAAGCTTGACCAAAAAAAGTGATAATATTTTTATAAATTATAGATATACAGGGACTACAGGCTGTTTTCTATTAGCCCTCCCCATCACTGACGAAATCCAGGAGTTTTAATACAAAAATACATTTTTTCCCCCCTCCCAAATTTATGAACCTGGCAGTGGAAGTGTCATGGCATCAGGGTTGTGCTGCACCTATCCAGATATAAACTCTTCGGAAAATAAATCAGCTGTCATGCACTTTCAGTGGTACCTGCTAAATCTGTTGGGTTTGTATCTGTTTATTTTATAATTTTTTACTAGGAACAGTGTTTGTGCATCTGACTTGAAATTGGTTTTCAGTTTTTCTTTGCCAGTGTGTCTCCTCCTTTAGAAAATCTGATATGGATGTGAGTACTTGTCTGTTGCCTAAAAAGTGAATAAACTCTTTCTGGATTTCTCCCTACAGAATGGATGTTTTCTTTTCCATAAATCTCTTTTTTTAAGTCCCTTTTCTCTCAGAGTATCTACATGCTGCTGGTCAAAAGCGCTGAGCATGTCAAAGCATCATCCAGGAGAAGGATGGCTTCACACAGCTCAGTTTTGTCAAGAATCAAAATATTTAAAAATAAAATAAAATAAAAGACATTATACAAGGGTATGTAGGATACCAACAGTTTAAACTTCACTGCTTTGTGTAAACAACGTCCCAGGTAGTTCACAGTATTCTGGGAATTGATTTAGTTGTGTCACAGGTCCAAGGGCCATCCTGTGATGCCAGAGGGTGCCTTGTTTGCAGTTGCAATTGGAGAAATGTGGGAGAGAGTGACCTGCAGCTGAGGACAAAGGAAGTTAAACAGAGGACCCAAACCCCTTTGCTTGCCCAAGTATCCTCCCAAAAAAGGACATCTCTGCTGTTTCAGTAAAACATAAGCCAGACTTCTCTTATGCTGGGGTTACACAGCTCTTACCATTTAGCTGGATTTGGTTTACAAATGGTGTTGGCCACTTATTGAACTGCTGGACTGGTCACTATATCTTCAGAAGCACAAGACATGAATTGAGGGGTGATGCCCTCGTGTTGGTGCATCTCTGTTCACCTGTGCCATGAGTAAACACAATAACTCCCTTGAGCTCTGTCTCCTGTGAAAACCTCAGTTCAGAACATCTGCTTTCCTTCCAGGCAGTGACCACTCTGTCCATGAAGTTGTGCTTAAATCCCTTCTCCATTGACCTTCCATTTAGGCAGCACTGGGCCAAGTGTTTCCAGAGCTGACAGAAATATGTTCATCCTCATCCAAGGGTTACAGGATTTGGAACTTGGCTTGCAGAAGGGCCAAACCTGGCATCAGGAGGCAGAAAGCTGGATATTGAGCACTACATCCTGTTACACTGGCTGAGACAGAAGGGTTCCTTTTGGTTTGCTGCTACCTTCTGATATTTTTTTTTTTTTTTT
>VZTH01017018.1:256547-311000 GCA_013397815.1 Aleadryas rufinucha | reverse complement strand
GGGGGGTGGGGGGCGGGAGGGGAAACCCTGGTTGATGGGTTTTGAAAAGATCTTTGTTCAGGGGCTTCAAATAGCATATTTAGAAAAGTCTTTACCAAACAGTAGTTCAGTATCTCAATAAAAGAGGACCTGAAATAACTTCTAAAATCAAAAAAGGAATGGAGAAAATTGTTTCTTTTTCTCTATAGTTCTATCACCATGTGCCAACAATGGTATGTCTGTCTCTTAAAATGCTGCTCTCAGTCACCGCTGACATCTTCATAAAGTTTCATAAGACACTGAAAACAAAACTTAAGATTAGGGCTATTAGATATTGGGACTGTTCAGTTCTCCTGTAGCCTTCCCCTACATTCAGCACTGATGGCACGTAATACTGTGGTGTCAAAACCAGTATGGGACTTCACAGCCAAAGCCAGCCATCAGAAGTACAGCTCTGCTTCAGGACAGGAGACTCCAGAGTTGAGCACAGCATTTTGCAACACTACTTTAAACTTTTTAAGAACATACCAGCTTTGCCAAGCTGTGTAAGGCATCAAAGAAATCATTTGGGGCCAGCTTCAACCTTGAACAAAGCCTCACAATAACTTGCTCCTACCAAGTGGACATCACATCATGGGCAAAGAAGATGTCTGGTTAGTATCCTAAGAATTGCAATGACAGAATAAATTGAAGATAATTTTAAATGTATGAAGCCCAGTCCTACAGCACTCAGTATTTTCTGGTGTCAGCACAACCCATGAGACACAGCATGATCGTTTTGGGAAGAACAGGAGCAAACAGACTTGACTAGAGTGGCTGCAGAGGGCATGAGATGGCACGTCTTGCCCTTGGTGTGCTACTTTGATTGCTTAAACCTCAGTCTGGCAAAGCACTTGAAACACATAAACCCCCCAAAACAGAAGAGTTTGGCATGGTGAATGGAAAGACTCCCATTTGTTTGAAACATAATTGCTGGACAAGGATCATTTGGCTATATATAAAGTACTGGTTCATAACAAAAAGATTTACCTGCCACCTTTAAAACATTAGCATACTAAAAAACAATCAGAAATGGAAAGATAAGGGGAAAATGTAGTCAACCAAATTTAACTACACTTTCTCCTCAATAGGTCCATACCCAGCTAAAACATGAACAGTGGGGAACTACTGCACATTTGCACCAGCTGAAAGCCCACTCAAAACAATCAGAGAAAGAAACAAACCAAAATGGATGTGACAAGCAAAGTATCAGAAGAAAACAACACATTAATGCAATCTTAATGCAAAAGGAATACAGTTTATTTTGTTGCTCAATACCGTCTTTCTGCATATAGCACAAACCATTAGAAGTAGGTTGGGTGCTTTTAACAAGTTTTATTCAATAAATGTTTTATTATTCAATATGTTTTTAAAATAACTTATTGTACTACACATGCGTGTATACATACATATTTACCCCCTTCTCTCCTTTTTGAGTAGAACTATCCTTAGATCACCTCACATAAAAACAAGCAGGCTGATGCCTACACAAATAAAAATACAATTCCCCTCCTTATTGTCTTAGTATTAGTTTATTCTTCAGTATCATTCTGAATGATAAAGAATTACGAAAGAAATTCCTCTGAAAGTCAGTCCCCTCCACTGTCTCATCTTTAAGCAAAATTTTGCATCTGAAATTTGCAGTAGTTATATATACCAGTAGTAAAGGTAAGTTGAAGCACTCAAACTTCATCAATACTTTGTTTTAAATACCTATTTACATTCTTTTTGCATTTGATTACATCAGTCACCTCAAGAACATGAAACATTTGCAGGATCAAAACAGATTCAAGAAATAAATTGATGATGGATTTTCAGGTATATTATTTGAATGATTTTTTCTACCATCTGATAAATAAGGAATAGGCCTGAGTAGCAACTCTCTCTCCTTTTATTTTGGTGTATCCATCATTTTCCACCCCATCTTTTAAAATCTAATGCTAAAATAGATCTGTATCCGGGGTGGGAAGAGAAAAGATTTTCAGAATTTCATCACAAATCAATGCATTTTCAATATACATGTTCTGGATGGATGAGATGCAGAGAAAGAATATTTAGGACAAGGAGAATCACATCTATCACTAACATAAAGAGGTGAAATGCATGTGGGTTGATTTCGCCATGGCATAGAAAGCCTGTAAAAAAAATGAAATTCTTACCAAATAGCACTGCATTCCCTTTTGTCATTGAAAAATCAGCATTTAGTATTACATGCATCTTTCAGGAGAGCATCTGCAGTGTTTTTCTGCACATATGCAATACAGCCTGCCAGCAAGTATGGACTCATAGAGCTTGGAGAAGGGGCCAGCAAGCAGACAGATAGCCTTGGTTTAGGGACATGATGAATTGTGTATTCGACTGCAGACTAAAAGTACACAAACCTGAGCCAGGAAAGTCTTTGACCTATTTGCTATGAAACGAACAGGCAATTGGCTCCTGTTGAGGAATGCCAGCTTGTCATGGAAGCAGCCACAGAAGTAAGTCACCCCCAAAAGAGTATCTGTTTGGCAGATGGGAGCAAATCAAATCAGAGCCCAATACAAAAAGGCAAAAGAGCTGCTTCTTTTCAGCTCCTCTTTTCCCAGGAGCACAATGAGGCAGGGAGTAATGCTTTCTGACTCACCACAGATTCAGTAAATGCAACTCCTAAGGGAAGCTTGAACTAGATTGGGTTTGGAGCTTGGCAGCAGAGTTGCTAAATAGAACCAACAGCATGCTTTAAATAAAAGCAGTGATGTGTTAAAAATCCCTGTGCAAAGCCTGTTTACCTGTCTGATTTCTTCATATTTCTTTCTCTCTCACTTCCTCCTCATCCCCAAACAAAAAAAGTAGATTTGAAGTAGAAGGCAAACCTGAGACTACCAGACTTCAGGAGCTCATAAAACATGTAAGAGTTCTATGGCTACGCCTTTGGCTTGCAATAGCATAACTTTCTATCAAGGCTCGGTCAAGCCCCATGGTAGCACAGACCTGGGTCTTTAGTGATGGATTTGTACCTAAAAATGGTAATTAGCGGGGAAAGCAGGTTATTCATAATACTGTAAGAAGATTTTAAGTCAGAATACAAGAGCAAACAGGTCCTTCCCATTATTACCATGCTTGAACTAATTTCCAATAAGGCCAGGTAGAGAAGCTCTAATGGATATCACCAGGAACCATAATCAAACCCCACATCTTATAAACTCAAAAGCATACTGTACTTGAGAAGCATTTTCTTGGCACTAATGTGGTCCAGACATGACAAGGAAAACTATAGCTTTTTAGAGCTGCAAAGCAAAACTGGTTCAAAAAAACATTTTCCTCCAGAAGACTCTAACCTAAATTTCTTTAAGTATGGTACACTTGGTACTTCCTTTGTACAGGCTCAGTTCTCCTTTCTATCCTTCTTAGTCAGCATGCCCAAATTGTCTGAGAGAGTGGCAGCACTAAGGCAGGAAAGGCCACTAAAACTTCTTACTGTTATTTATTGTCATGATGTGCAGCTACAAGACTTTTTTTCCTATTTACTCTCTCTCCCACAAAAAACACAAGGAAAGAGGGAGGAAACCTGGATCAGGACTTGATACTTGGGAAACTCCATTTTCCTAATGAACTGATTCCTTTTATTATTATTTCCACTATTATCTTCAATAAGATACATCACCAGAAGTCTCTCTCAGATCTCTGAGATGCAGAGACACACAGCAAGCTCTGAATGAGAAGGCACGTTACTTGGCAGAGAGGCAGAGGACACACGGCTGCCTCTGTCAGGAGCAGGCAAAAGGTGTCTGGGGACACGAAGGGAGCAACCTGCAAGCAGTGGCACTTAGGCCTGATCTGCAGAGCAGACACCACGGGCACTGTCGCCTGTGACACGCTTGTGCAGCGTCTGAAACAACGCTCAGCTTTGGCCTCCAGCTGCCACAAAGGTACAACTACTACAAAGCAAAAAAATGCGACAGTCTGAAAAGGATACTCATGGACCAGAATAACAGGGACAGCAGCTTTTCTGCACATACAAACTTTTAAAATCACTCAAATCGTCCAGTAGGTGCATAAAACCAGATCTGTAACACAGGCAAGTACAAAGTATCTCTCTGGTTACAATATCAGGTAGGGAAAGCAAGAAAAGAAAGTCAGGAGTGCTTTGTCCGTCTCTTGAATCGGGATTTCTTGACTACCAGTCTCTATGCTCCAATCACTAATCCCTGCATCCAATAGCTAAGGAAGCTCCATGCATGTAACACTAATCTTATCTTGATATTAGAAGAAAAACAGATCAATACAGTACTCATAAGCTGATGTATGACTAAAATATTGATGCAATATTTCTCATATGTATCAATGCCTTGCTATTTCTATTTTGTTTTTCTGTGTATGCAAAACACATGCCATATTTCTTGCTGCTGTGTGCTTTACTCTGCTCTTTTCATTTCTATAAGAAGAAAGAAAATGAAGAAAAGGCTTCAAAAACTTCCACTCATCCATATCAGGGTTGCTTCAGCATTATAGGGTTCCATCCCACCAGACACTGAGTTATATTGTAGTTTATGAAAACTGGGAACATTTTGGCACATCTTGGAATTAATTAGGGCCTATTAGAAACAGTGCCCAAAATTCTTTACCTTTCATTTCCACTATTTAATTTAATATTCTCAGCCTCCTTATATTTTCCTTATTTTCCAAAAGTTCTGTAATTTCTGGGTATAGCTCCATCCTTTTGTCCTGTATTTATACAGCACCTAATGCCATTAAATCCCTTGAACAAAACAAGGAATTAAGAAGAGATAATAAAACAGTCAGCATTACTGAATTTGACCAAAAGGAGTGGACTAGCAACATGTAATTGTTTTTCTATTAAAAAAAAAATCATCCTCTTATGTTATTAATTCCCAACACTGTATAAACAAAATTAAATTTCCAAAATTATTTATTTTTTTAAGACACCAGAATTTTACTTATTTAATTGTACCTGCTTGGCAATAGGGACTGCTGAAAAGCCCGTATCTCAAGATGGGAATAATTTGACCTGTAGACCCAGGTAGAAAATTCTGATTCTATGCTATCTTATTTTTATTGGGAAAATGTCAAAATAGCTAAAACCAGTTAATTGAATTTCACCAAAACTCCATTTTCTGAAGAGGAAGAGTACACTCAATTTATAGCAGAACACTCATTTCTAACATCAGGAATACAATTTCAGACTGCAGCCAGAACTGGAGGGGGAAAGAAACGGACCAGGCTTCCTAAGAACAGGCAGTGTCCCAGTGCTTTCCACAGTTCATCGAGTCTGGGGGCACTAAGATCTGATACAGGACACAAAATTAAGTCTCTCCCAAGATAACACGCCACGACACTGCACCCTTGTGTTCTCTAAGACACATGTTCCTCTCCACCTTCTTTTAGTGAAATAGCTCCATTGCTTTTCCACAACTGGAAGAAAGCCAGGCACAAACATTTGGTGTTTTAGTGAAGTAGGATTCACATCTGGGTCAGCCTCAGTAGCTTTCAGCCCTTCCAGAGCCTAGCACTGGCACATGCAGACTTTTTCTATGTTCCAGCATCTTGAACACAGTGTCAGTGCCCAATGAACATGCTGCAGAACAGAAATTCAGGCCCAATTTTCAGCTGCAGTAGAAAGGAGCTGCTTGCTAGGTCTCATGTGAGGCTAGATGTGGCTCACATGTAGAGAAAACAGGACCGGGATGAACCAGGATCACCCTTCCATATTGCTTCTATTTAAAAAAAAACACCCAAGCAAGCAAAACTTAACATTTATTTGTGAAAATTAACTGGCATTGGTTTTATTCAGGAAATGCAAGAAATTGAGAAATATGTAAGTTTTCAACACTGTTAATACTGTGAAACACCCACATGCTAGTTCTTCAAAAACTATTGATTTTACACCGTTCATAAAAAAATATGAGTAGTTATATAACTATTTTAGAAAAATATTATTTTTACATAATGAAATTTCTTTCATCATCAGTTATCTAGTCCTGTGAAATGTTTATATCAAGAAAGGGATCTTTCCCACATCTTCGGCAGAAGGAAACCTAATTCTTTGTCCACTGCCTCCCAAGCTCTGCAGAGAGGGCAGCACAGGGTCGCTGCAGGGATGACTGATCATGTGGCCTCTAGGACTGATCCAGTGCATCATCTCTGCTCTTAAAACTGGACATAAGTGCCTTGCAGGTTCACATCCAGGGAACACTGTATTGTGTGGGGTTCTGAACATCTTTCTGGAGGAACAGCGTACTGTGGTTACCTATTTGGAACCTGGGCAACAGTACCTCTGCAAAATTAATAATCTGATGCTGAAGGTTGCCTTTCCCTCCAAAGAGATTTCAGTCAAAAGGGAAGAATAGCACTAATACTAATTGCTGGGCAGACTAACTCCTGGACATACACCAAAATATCCTTATTCAGGACATGAATTCTCTCTTTAATGCTGCAAGTGCAGACAGAGCTGCTGCCACTCCTATATGAAGTCATGTATGTCCCATGGATAGACCATGAAATACACAAGGTATCATCTGCCAACAGGCATTCCCCTAAGTTTGCTTTCATTGTTCTTTCCCTGGATTTGTTAAAGTCATCATGATACATATTTTCTTCACTTTTCTGACCAGCTTTCCAATGCTTATAAACACACTGTAAAATAATGTGCAATCTTTCTTGGGTTTTTTAGAAAACACTGCATTACAAATAATATAGAACTACAAAATCTAGGTGGATACTTTATCCATATGATATTGCAAGGCATGACATGCATCTGTCATTCAGACCTTGCCATGTCACATACAAATATCTCATTAACGCATCTCACATGGATTTTTTTTAACCTTTAATCCCCTGATTAGCTGACTGACTCAATGGGTAATTATTTGATTCCAGTCTCTCTGCTCCAGCAACATGTTCTCTTTTATCACTCTGCAAAAACATGAAGCTTCTATCAAAAGTTAAATTAGTTCAGGATATAGAAATGAGTATCTTAATGGTAGGCTTAAGATGAAAGCCTTTCACCACACTCTTATATAAAAAATTACAGAATGTTATTCTAAAAGGGAAAGTCTTGGCTTCCCAAAGCAGCACATTTTCTACACTAGGAAGTCTCCACTGAAAACACTTCAATGTTATTACAATTTTATGTAGTGAAAAAAGCCACATTTTAAGTGGCTTTCTTATTTTTTCCAGAAGATTTTATGGATGCCTCTAAGCCTTGTTCAGTTCAGCTTGATCCAAATACACCTGACAATCAAAAAAACAACTGCAGCAAAACAAATGCTGAGTAGCCATCAGTTCTGATTCTGCAGGTGCATTTGCATGTACTCTCTTTTATGCTGGAACTGATACAGTGGATGGAGGCATTGCACAGTGGTAAGGAGGCACCAGGCCCAACTAGGGATTGTTCACACCTTACATGACGCAAGTGCCAGGAAAACCTCCCTTCCCTGCCCACTCTGTCCCTGCACTTCCATGAACCAGGGCAGGGGAGTTCTCCTCCCATCAGTGAAATTACTCACATCAGTAAGGTTATGGACACACAGAAATATTTATCAAACCAAGAAGTCATGGTATTCACTGCACGAACACTGTGGCACATGGATAATTAAAAGTTCACCAGTCCAATTGGCCCATCCATATTTTACCCTGTCAATATATTTAAAGACCCACTGGACAAAGGGCAATATCAGTGAGAAATACAGCTGTTGCAATTAAACACAAAATTTCTAAACTAGTCTTGGCAGATCATCATATCTTTATCTTATACAGTCTGTCATGCCAAGTTCCTCAGACTTTCACTTGAAGGATTAAGACTTTTCCCTGAGACATGTCAAGCTAGGCTCCCATGAATTCCAGTTGCATGCTGGAGTCTGCATGGGATTTCGCTTAATTTATTGTGAAACTGGCATCACTGTTTTTTGATAGCTTATTACAGATATCTGAACCCCACTTAAAGAGCTGTCCTTGATCAGCCAATTGTCTAACTTAAGGGAAAAAAATTCAATCCTAGGTTGCATAAGTAAGCTGTAATAAGAACTGAGCACTTCATGGACACAAAGAGATAAAGACAGCACAGAAACCTCACTCAGTTGGCTGCACTGTTTAAAATGTCTCCAGTGACCACAAAACACCACTGCAAGTCTATCGAGGATATTTAGTTTTGATGCTCTGTTAGAGTATTAAACAATAATGAAAGTGATGAATTAATCTTAATATGAAGGTTACATGTAGTTATTTAACTAGCTCCTCATTTAAAATTAAGTATCATGTTCTAGTGAATAGGAACACATTCAGGGTATAGTTTGCCATTGTTCCTGCGTCCTATGAAGCCTAAAAAAAGTTAATTGACACAAATTTTGAACAGCTGTTAGAGAGAATTTCTATTTGCTGATGATTAAAAATTTCAAAGTGAAGCACAGCAAATATTGACTCGCAGGTCTAAGGACTAGATTTGGGGATTTCAACAAAAATCTCTGTTCCTTTGGAATTTAGAAGACAAAAGCTAACTGAAGTCCTTAAACTTCATCTTCTAAACACAAAGGAGTGTCAAGTAAGCATGAAGAGCTTCATATTTTTTTTATCCACTTTATTTTCAATGAATGATGAAATAACATAATCATTTCTGAGTTTTCTCTAATAAGGCAGTATGAAAATTATACTGAGATAAATACATGTAGTCTACTCACTTTAAATTGTTTTTAATTTCTTTTGGTTAAAAATCAAATTGGAGGTAAGGCTTATTACAGAAAAAAAATTTCAACTCTCTATCTGATAAAAATACCTCAAATTCCCTACTTCAAGTAAATGCAGTCTCTCTAAAATTACAGGCACTATTCAGATGTGGATCCAGTCTGAAATGATGGAAATTCATTTCACATAATTTATTCTTGTTTCAAAGGATTTTGAAGGTCCTATAAGCATCCAAACCAACCATGCACAATTGCTGAAGAACTCTCATAAAAGTTATTCAAACCACTGCCTAGAAAGACAAGAGGAAGAAAGCCTTTGTGTGTGCACTCTCTTTATGTTGCCATCATACTGCAGTACGATATTTGACATCGACACATTCTTTGCATCCTTCATCAGGGCATTTCATGAAACTATCACCAAGTTGTAGATCTTTTATATCACTTTAAGAAAAGGGAAAGGGTGAGAGAGAAGGATGAAGAATGAAGGCCACATCTCACTGCTGCCTGCTTGGTAGTGTGATCTTTCTTGATGGAGTTCAAAGATCTAGCCACAGCTATTTCTTTCAAGATACAGGAGCTGTGTCCTATTCTTTTCCCAAGACATACAGGTTACCACTTCTGTAGTGCAATTATGTCTCCCTCCTGACATCCCATCTACCAGTAGGGTTCTTTAACCTCTGGAATGAGCTTTTAGTGTTCACACTGAGACTTCAAATGTATGAGTCTTAACAGTAATTGTCATGATGGGCAATTAGCTTTCGACTTCAGTATAGGGTAATATTTTCCAAGCATTCCACATTTCCAGTTCAGATGTGTGTACTACTGATGCACTAGTGCTTCATGATTAGGATGTGGAGAAGCACCACCACCGTGGTCCACAGAGCTTCAGACTGCGAGAACGCAAACCCTGTGCACAGGTATCTTCGCTCCTTTTCTCCTGGGGGAATGTCCTTCTGCTAATAATCTTGGAAAAAATAATACTCCATTCAGAAGAAACCTGTCTGCTTCTGTAATGCTGCAAGAAGTGCAAGTACGCAGCCTAAGTCTTCTCTGACTCTCTCCCCACTGTGACTATGTTACTGTGTACGTTAAAGTTTTTTATCCCTCCCTCCCTCACTCACTACATCTTTGCAAGGTTTGTGAATTAAAGAAAGGAGCCGTGCAGGTGTGATAACCTGCCTCACAGTCCCTAGGCTGCATACAGCACAGCAAATCTTGCCATCACGGCTGCCACAGGCAACAACAATCCACCAGCAATATCTGCACCGAACTTGGTTGGAAAGCTTTTATTATACAATTGTAACATCAGAAAAAAAAGTGAACAAAAGCCTCACAAACACAGCTACTCCTTTCTCTCCCCCAGAATCGAGATGTGAGGCAGCCTTTTGCTGCTGGTCACCCTGGGGTGCTCGGGCTGTCCAGGAACACTGCACGCCATGACGGCATATGCAGGAGCACAGCCCGTCAACACCATCGCCGGCGATGCATGGGCTCAGCAGCCGGCAGATAAACAAAGAAGCAATACCCACTATCAAAGTGTCAAGTATCTATAACCTCTAGCACAGCACAAAGATTACAGCAAACAAAATAGACGTCTAAGAGGCAAGGAGCTGTAGGAGAGGAGGAGAGAAGTGATTGTGAGAGTGGAGCAGGTGAGAATGCCTATCCTGACACGGCGAATGGGGCAGAAACGCAGGGCTGACATGTTGTGACTAGGAGTTACCATTAAGCCATGCTTTTTACAAACCCAGGCTCCTTCCTCTTAAGGTACTTTAGAAAACATTATCAGGTTTGCAATCAGCCTAAAAGCAAAGCATGACTGCAGGTCAGATCGGAGAACTGAGGAGCACTATAAGAACGTGTTTCCCCTGCAAATACTCCGGAGCAATTTGCTCAGATCTTTCAGGCGCTCATTAGAAATTTGTTTCCAGCATGTATGGCAATTATTCCAGCTAGCCGAAGATTTCATAATGCAAAATGTTCTGGTTTCTGACACACCAAGGAAAGGCCAACAGCTAAACTACAGATGCAAATCTTGAGCTCAATAAAACTGATTCCTGAAATGCAGACTATTTTCAAGTGATATTAGCAAAGAACCTCTTAATTGCTGTCTTTATTGGTATTTTTACCCTCTGAACCACTACCTGAATACAAGCTATACTCTGCACAATCCAGATATGTTGTGCATCACGAAGAGATGGGCCTAATTCTGCTTTCCAGATACATACCCTGTTTTAAAAGCAGTAATGTTCTGTATTCCACCATTTGTGTTTGCCTGCTGGCAATACTGCCTGCAGCTGATCCAGATGACCATGTCCCTGACCTGTGGAAGCATCTCAGTTCTTGGAGTAACTTTTGTAAACATTCCCCTGTGTACGGATTGGGAAAAGAGACTCAGTGGTCTGATCCAAGAGAGAATTTGTACGGTAGGTGGGACTGCGTGTGTGTGTCTGTGTGTTCGGTTTCTGACAAGGAAGAGGTTAAAGTTCTGCAAGTGTTTTCTAGAGTGAGGAGTATTGTGAGCAAAAACAAAAAAAAAAAATGCTAGAAGCAGATGGAGCGAAAAATTTCCCAACCTTTGCTATGTAAACACACTCGAAAGGCTTCAGGCGACTTTTACCCTGGACTCTGTTTTTGTCAGATCAATGACAAGTCACGTTAACAGCGGTGTTTAATTCTATCAATATGTGACCAATTGTGTTAGATTGTTTGGCCATTGATTTCACTTAGCGCTACAGTTGAGCTCTGAAAGGAACTGCTTTCCCGTGCATTACCACACACGGTGACAAATGCCCAGCGCTGACTTTCAGTATGGCATGCACAGAAGCTCTGACCACTTAAATGCTGGGGGAATACAGCAGGATAGTCATAAGTGTTACTCTTTATTTATTTTCCGAATTGCCAGGCCATGCCATGCAATTCTATTTAGGTTTGAAAGAGGTTGTTTACAGAAACAGCTGAGTAGACAATAAGATAGATGACAATTTGTCCACATGAAAATGATAAGGCAGACCTGAAAAGTTGCATAGTGAAGGAAAACAAAACTGAAAAGACTAATTCCTTTCATATTTACTGTGACTGGGCCACACCCTGAAATGCCTGCCTCAGTTTCTAAACATTTGGTAAGGCAAATGCATATCACACATGGGAGTTTTGAATAGCAGTGATCTAACAACAGTGGTCTTCAGTGTATCATGTTTGCAATGAAAACCCTCTGCACCAAATTTCTGGTAGAGATTTATACCGTGTTCATACATCCACCACAACAGATCCAGCTGTCAGACTGTGGTTGAAAGAAGAAATTCAGGATTGGCTATCCTTTATCCTGACAATGAATAAGTTATTTATAAAATACTTACTAAACTAAGTTTATTTGCAAAAAATAATAAAATCACTAAAAATCATAAAACCCTCATATTTTGAAGTGTTATTCTTTCTCTTTAAATTCTCTGAAACTACAGAGATTTCAAATGACAGACTCAGAAATCCTTAGGTTCTCACTAGCAATAGGGCAAACCACTACATATAAGGTAAGACAATTCTTAAGTTATTTTGATAAACCCCTATTATTTAAAGCAAATGACACAATAGAGAAATAATATTCCATATGATTAAGGTTTATGCTTCTTAATGAAATATTGCTCCTTTCAAGAAAAAATTATGTTGCCTTTAGGTACCCAGCTTATAATTTCATGGCAGCCTACCCAAACCTGCTCCCATGATCAGCACACTTGTAAGAGGGAGCTGTGTAAGAGAAAGCCTTGCTCTTCATAGGAACATAGTGACAATGCTTCATTTTAAATAATTCCATCTGAATCTCTCTCCCGAGTCATCTTAGTGATTAACAAAACTGCTTTGAACTCTTAAACCCCAATACCTATATTTTTATTTAACTATTTTTCTTTCTTCATGTAGAGATAAAATAACTTAAATGGCTTTTGTAACTTCCACATGCCCATTCACCATCTTCAGAAGTATTCCTGGTACACAAGTGATGGGATGTGCTGAGGCTCCATGAGGAGCTCACAGGGCTTTGCACAGGGATTTCAGCCAGGCAGGGGGCTGGGCTGGGGGCTGCTCTGTAACTCCACTGCTAATGGTGTCTTGATGGTATTCTGCTAAGGGAATGCTAGCAAGTGTGTGATATACAAATCCATTAATTATTCTCTTGATTTACAGCTTTGCATGTGCATGGCACATCTTAGGGCTGCCACCAAGACTGTCAAAACAGATGTTCTCAAAGACCAGGAGTTAGGCTGGAAGTCTTGGGGAGATAACAAATCACACAATTTATACGAAAATACTAAGTGATCAATTCTTTCATTTTTTTCACATAATTTAGTCACTGTTTTCTGTCATGTCTCCCCATAAATAGAAATACTGTAATATTCCTAATGAATTTTTTTCCAAATCCAAGGAATGTTGCTACATAGCAAAAAAAAAAAAAAGAAAGTAAACACCAGTTAAGATGTGCAATAATGTGACTCTCATTTAACTCTAAATAGTGTTGCTCTGTCCAAAACTATGCTACAGAACATTTATATGTCATTTACTGGCCACCTTGAGGAAGAAATATTTGCCTGGATAACAGGCAAACCAGAAAAATCAACACAACAGAAATTCATTGGTTCTTTGGGCTTTTTTTAATTTTTAAAAGTGCAGAACAAACCAAAATATTTTTTCCAATCACCTATTATTTGCTGCAATCCTTCTCCAAATAAGATTATGCCAAACTAAAAACTGAAGCTGAAGAAAGAGTAGATTTATAAACCACAGAATTCACTTATCTCAGAAATCCAGGATCAATCCCAAAGAAAAGGCAGGCATTTAAAACACAGTGCAGCTGCCTTAATTGAAAAAAAAAACAACAAACAAATACGTAGGATTCCAGAAGGACTCTGCTCTCTCACTGACCTGCATGCTATTGTTAGAGGCAGTGGAAGCAGCTCTCTAACCTTACCCTCCAATGAGTTTGCAGGGAAATTTTTCATTAATTTCAACCTTTTAACAAGTTTAACAAGTTTCTGATCTAACAGTGTCTGTTTCTAAATCTAAAAGGGAGGAAAAGTGCACTTATTCCCATCCATTACAACACTGCCATGAGAGAGATATAGTGGAGAGTTCAATTTGAGTGTGTTTCCCATCCTCTCCCTCCTCCTGATCCACACTGTGTTTAAGGAGGCTGGAAGACAGTGCCTACTGTCCACTCTTAATTAAGATGGTCAAGAGGTGTGTGCTTATTAAAATAGCACAGTCAGTGGGCTGTTTTGAGCAGCTTCCGAAAGCCTTTAGCCCTTGTGCGCCTTTACAGCATTCAACTTATCAATTTACTTGCAAATGGCTCCCTGAAGTATTAACCCGGGTTAATTATTCGTCAAATATGATTATGCAGTGGTAATGTAAAAAATCGGAAATGCAGGATGGAATTTTTCACTCCAGCGGTTTGGCAATTGTGGCAGCTGGTGGAGAAGCCAGAGTAATTACCAGCCCATTCCAGCTGGTGGATCAGCACTCTGGTTCAGGGTGGGTGGGGGGAAGAAAAAAGCAATAAAGAACCAGAGGAGCGGGAATATGAGCCGTGCCAATCGACGTGGGGAAAATTTCACAGCTGCTGGTGGTGATAAATGAGAGACTGTGGCCCTACTTCTAATCAATACATGTAAATGCTACTCATTACAGCTTTTATACACACTTCTCAATTAGCCTTTCCTCCCACTGGTAACAAGGAATGTCATGCTTTCTGGACTGTGAAAGTGGTTCAGCAGTAAGTTCACCTGCATCGGTGAGACGCAGGAACAACACTCGCAGCTCAGCCTGGCAGCAGGTGGTAGCAGTGGAAGTCTAAATTCCTCCTGTAATGTGAATTAAATGAAATCCCAAGTGTTGTCATTTAATTAAATGGGTTTTTTAAATACCATTTCCTCTTTCTTGCAGCTAGAATAACCTGTTCCCAGATGCAGTCACTCCTTTGCCTACACCCCAAAGTCCTTCAAATGTGGGGTGGGGGGACACTAGCTGAGATAAAGATTTAGACTTGTAAAACCAACAAAGTTCACTCTCTGAAAAGCAGACAAATAAAACGAGCTCAAACCTGCACCCTAATAAAGAAATTGTCCTTTTATTCAGAGTCGAAAGATTTTCTGTTTCATTTCCTCTTTGTCAAAAAGGTTTTTTACCCCCGTTCCCCTGTGCTATTTGTAAAAGGAAACCAAGTGGGATGACCCCATGCAGCAACACCTCCTTTCTTTGCAGGGTTAAAAATTGTCACCACACACTATTTTCTGGGAGTTCAGCCCAACAGAAGCACATTCACTCCACAGCCTCACCACAGCCATCCTCCTGCAGTTCCTGGTGCCAAGCTAAATAACTCCCCAAAGCTCACCTTGCATCCGTATTGGTTGTCTCCTGACACAGGCCAGCAAAGAATTCAACTCTAAATGGAAACACATCACTATGTCCCATCCCAGGATATACCTTTCATCACAAGTCTTACACTTTTTGAGGACTCACAAAGTCTGCTTCTTCATTAATCCTAGAAGTTATAGCCCCAATAATAAAAAAGGAACCAACATGTCTGATAAGTTTTTACAAGGTCTGCTGTTTAGTGACCACATGTAGCCTTGACAATCACATTGCTTGACTGAGACTTTAGGTATTTAATGCTTTTCTAAAGGTCTTGTTGTGGGAGTCAAGTGAATACAGACTGGGTTTCTCTCTTTCCCATCCTTCATCCACACCAAAAAAAAAAATCTCATCTTTTCATAGTTTTCAAGAATAGAAACATGAATACAAGGACCATGAAGCCTCAAAACCCAAGAAGCAGGGAAATACCATTTAAAAAAATGAAAACCCTATGATTTTTGTATTTGTGATTTTGGGAGCTGATGTTCCCAAAGTGATTCAGCTGTAAACATCTTGCTCATGAGAACCAATACAGTTATTTTGGAATATTTTTTTAAGGGTACACAGTCACTATGTATTTCTGAAAACGTGGCCACACATTTTCTGACTCAAAGGAGCAAAATACCCCAATTTCACCACCTAAGGCCTGATTCATCTATCATCATCACCTGGATTCTTCATGCACATCCAAGAGCAGCATCTGACCCTGCAATTTAACTCACACATATAACCTTTCCACTTGAATAACTACCATTGCACTTTGGGGGAGCAATGTGCAAAAAAGGCCACAGGACAGGATTTCTGGTAGGTCCTTAGTAGTCACATAATTTTTCCACTTTACAGAGAAGTCGGAGGTGAAAATAATCTTTTCTAAGCATCATTAAATAATATTATTCCATAATTTTAATTAATTTTGAGACATCTGATTTGTAGATTTTTTCTGAGGGTCACAGACAGCATAACATGGTGTTTAGAACTTAAGTACTCAGGCTGCCTATGCACTCAATCAGAGATGCAAGACATGTGGCTGAGTGCTTTCTTGCCTTACCCTTGAGCACAACGTACTGTATAAACACCATGCAGCTGTGTAAAACTGAGTTTTTCCAACCAAACAGTGGAAAATTATGATTAGAGGTATATCACAAAATACAGTTCTAATGTGCTTCTCCTACTACTAGAGATGTGCCTGATTGAACCAATATGTGATGGGTGGGGAGTATATGTGATACTAACTGCATTTTAAAATGCATAAAAAAGCACTCTGTACACATATGTAATTCTAACTTATTTAATCATAACTCACTTAACCGGCTCATTTAAATTTAGTTTAAATTTTTCTCCTTTGTTGATGAGTGAATACAGCCAAATAATGCTGAATAACCCCCACCCAAAGGGTTAATTTGGCCCTTTGCATGAGTTCAGCTACAGAGATGTTTCAAAGCTGTGCTAGAAGTGGGACATGCACAATCCCATACTCAGGCAAGCCCTGAGGCAACTTGCTATTAGGAGGCAGCAGCTCCCTGGCAAGAGGTCAGTGACTGGCAGTAAGGACACTTTCTCAAAGCAGGGAGTCCCGATAAGCCATTGGTGTCAAGTTGTTATCTAGAGAAGACGCTGGCTACTCTGGAGCTCTGTAAAATAGCTCCCTCAGCTAATGCTGAACTGTTCTCCTACTCCACCCACTGCTGTTTTCAGAGCCATCATTATGTTTAGCATGACATTTTTACAAGGTGAAAACATTAATTCTTTGTGGCAAGGCTTAATCCAAGTCTATGTACTCACACTAGCAGCTTGCTCCCTTTAGAAACACATACTTTTACTAAGAAACAGCATTTCAAAGTGTTTGGATTAATGAGGTTCCACCATATCTTCTGTCCATTGAATGCATCAATATTTACTTACTATTATCTCATCTTAACACATATACACATTTGATATATAAATTATTTTTAAAACACAGTTAGTGATACTCTGGTTTATATATAGTCAATTATCTTTTCACCATGTGTTCATATTTATAATTATGTATAATCTTATCTGTTTCCCTAAGCATATCACCATGGACCTATATCCACTTTTGCTTTATAAACAATGCTTCCATTTTTTATTAAATGTATTTATGTGTACTCTTTTTACATGTTGACATGTTTCATAATGATAGAAAAATGAGTGAGGAACAAGGGATGTCAAAGGAGCACTGCAAATAGAAACAACAAAGTGTTTTGCACAATGTTTTACATGTTTCCAAATATAGTTTTCTTCTAAAAATACATTGTTATACTGACAATATACTGGCTCTTTTTACTGAACACTAAACCATATATTTGCTATGTGAATTGGAGAACCCCCGCACACTTCAATACTTCCTCAGTGATCCCATTCTGTACTGCCCTAAACCCACAAGATTCTGGGTTTGTCTCTCTGCCTGCTACAAGTCCTGTAGGATATTAGAGAGCTTCACTACTTCTTGTCACTACAAGTCACCCAGCTCTATGCTGCTAAGCTGTCAGTGACATTGTTTCAACTCATCTACTTCGCAGGCTCATGATTTGCACTCATCTCAACTTCCACATTAAAAAGAGGAAAAAAAGAATTGAAAAAGTTCATCAAAATGGAAGCTTGCATCTTAAAATAATTGTGTCACATCCTACAGCTTTTCATTAGCCCATGCACTTAGACTGCAAGCTCTAAACATAAATGTATCACAGTTTTTCTCATTATGTTACCTGTATCTGATGCTATTTCCTTCATGCGCTAATAAAAACTTCCCATGGCAGTTGCACTCCAATCAGTCTCACAAATAGTCAGAAATTAAACTAGGGAAATGACAACTAAATGACAACTATTTGCAACTTGGCCGTCTTTTCTGAGAAAGGCACACTTAACACTCCCTCTCTGGGGTTTTGCATCTTTCAGAATCAGGACTTTATACTGAAGGGTGACCTGTTTCCCACTGGACTTTCCAAACTTTTCATTCTGTCTTCAGCAAATACCCACAGAATATTTGATACTCTCAGTTCCAAGAAAGCTTCTTCTTTATAAACACTGAAGGTGTTGAATACTTTCAGTTTCACTGAGCTGAAGATGGATGGATAAAAACTACCCTTACAAATTACTCAGAGATGGCCTCTGAGTCTACTGTAATGGTATACTTTTGTTAGTTTTCGGACCTATCCTGATATGCTCAGATCCAAAATGGAAGATATGGAAGAGATGGAAGAACCACAGTTTCGTTCCCACAAACTCATCACAGCACTGACAACAACATTGCTTCTGATTTGGGACACCCTTCCAGGTTCATCAGCTATGTTAGAATTACTAGACCACACTCGGACAGTTCTAGTTCTTGCCCCTCTCAAAGGTCTGAGTGATGAGAAACACCATTATGCTTTGGACCTTTTCTACTATTCTCCTATTCAACACAAATGCTCCATCTGGAAGTGGAAAATCCAAGCTTTTCTTTCTTTTTCAGTGGATTTGTTTTTCCAATATAAATTATTTTTTAAAAACTAAATAAAAATTTAAAAATTGCTTTCAGGACTGCTAACCCATGCTGGAAAAATAAATACTCCTGTACAAATTAAAGCAAGACTTTTCCACCGATTTTGAAGATACCACAGCTGGCTACAATTTAGTAGTGCTTACAAAAGTACACATACACAAACCCAACCTAACACAACTAAAGTTATTCTAGTTTTGTTGCCTGTGCTTGACAGACATAACTGTTCTGTTGTTCCACATGCCTTGAAGAATTTGAGAACTTCCTCTTAATTTTCCAATTATTTTCTTGAATTGTCACCTTTCTGTCCATCCCCTGTTAGCAACCCTGATATTTCCTAAATTTCCTGGGAAACTTTCCTTATTGTGTGCTCCCTGCTTTTGAATAAATTATTGCTGGACTTTCACCAAGCAAATAAATCCTTGAGTTTTATCAAGTTATTCTGAAGTATGTACATGAATCATTCTGCCCCAAGGTAAGTTTAAATATACTGTCTGTTTTCCCAAGGTATCTAAGACACTGCATTTATTATGCCTGCAACTATTTTATTTTAGAACTTCTCCAAAGGCTGAATTCCAGCTTGCATGAGCACAGATCATGGCAATATAGCAGACATGAAGATGTGGTGCATGCTGGCTTTTGCACAAGCTGTTAATGAGCTGTACCAAAATGGTAGCTGTCACTTTGCATTGGATCAGGGCAATCTGTACATTGTAAGGAAATTAAAAGCTCCCAGTGGCAATGGATCCTGTTTCAGTCATTAGCTACTAGGGAGTGACAGAGACCATTCAGAGGACCAGCCCCCTGTGAGGTTCTTTGGTCCTCAGGGGATTCTCTGCTAATGCTGTTTTATGCCCCACTTCTTTGTGATGCAGAGTGAGCACAAATGAATTACTATTTAATTTATTTATTTAGGTGCAGCTAACATTGCAGGGGAAACAAAAAAACATCAAGGGGAGGAAAACCCCACAAAACATGGACGCATTAATCTAACAATCAAGATAGCCACACAGGCGATTTGGTGGAGACCTACAGAGCACTCATGTAGATGCATGTGCAGTAGATACATTATAATACAATGAATACCGAATATGTATTTCCTGGTCCTTTACTATTTTCCTTTGAAGTAGGTCCACTGAGACTGAATTAGAAAAGCAAAATCTCCATTAAGTTCTTATTTTGGTATAAGACAGAAGAAAAATATCTATCCAGCTATCTATCTATATTTCAACAGAGTCTGAGAATATTTGTTTCAATCCTTGTGTTTCAAAAGAGAACGAATCAGGCAGAAGGACAGAAGGTTACAGATTAGTCCTGGTCATTGCTCAAAGAGTGTGGGTTATAAATAATAAAGGAGAAAAGGGTGAAGGACACTAAAACATAACTTGAGACCCACAATGGAATAATCAAAGCAATGAATCTAATTTCAGCTTAAAAATACCAAAGAACTTTGGACTGAATGTCCCTGCACTGCTCTCTTCTGAAATATAGGAACTGATACACTAGCACACACTTTTAAAAAGTTCCATCAGGAGAACAAACTAAAATTTCTTGCTTTTTAATGCACCACAGATGATGGGAATATTTGTGCACGTGCAACTGTATGTATGTAGATATGTATGCATATATACTTACAGTCTATATACATTCTTTGAGAGTTCCATGCTAAGCAGAAAACAGTAACTTGTGTTGCTATCTAATGTAAAATAGATTACAGTCAGCCTATACATATTGGGTTTGTATGTATGTATGTATATATGCATATATATTACATATATACATCTACACATATATTATATATATACACATTACAAATGTGTATATATGCTAATATATGTGTATAGATATAAATATTACATATACACACCTACACATACATGCACAAATTGTTGTCATTGCTAGAGTACTGGTTTTAAAGTGCAAAAGGGGCTAATCCTGCACACATGCCTCATGACAGTGACAGATCTGACATACTTGCAAGAGGAGGCATATTAGGTGAAATGCTGCAAGGTGCTGAGAGGCAAATATCTTCAATATACAGCCCTTTTCCCTGGTGGTGAGAGGGCTCTGCACCACTAAAGAAGCAGACAGCCTCTGGCAGGATCACCTTTGGAAGGGTCTTTTCCGAGATTGGTTTTTAGCCAGATAACTCAATGTCCAAATGAGGCAAGGAAGAAGTGAATCACTCAGTAAACACCTTTAAAATTATGAAAAGGTCTGAAAGATAATTTTCTCCAGCCTCTTATTTCAGATGCTTCTAGGCCTGTCGCCTGTATGTGTCCCAGTAATGGAAAATACCACTATTCCATCAGGAGCAGGATCAGGCCATCTGTTTATCCAAAGTATAGGATTTCCTAAAGACGTCCACTGACTACAGGAGATGAAATGATGAAATTTACAGACAACCCTCGGGCTAAGGTGATTTTCCTTCTTCATACGTCTCATGAAAATATGTTTAGCGTTTCATGTACTCAAGCAAAGTGAAGAGCCGCAATCTCACTCAGATCACTAGGTCAAACAAAAAATGAGATTGTGGTCAAGCATACGGAAATAAGGACTTAGGAATATTAAGTTTATCTAGATCTTAGAGTGCCGTCTCATAATCTTGAAGTGATCAAAGCTGGGATTTTAATGTCCTAACACAAAAACCCAACTAAAACAGACTAAGATAGTGGAGATGAAATCACACCGCACAGCCATGGCTCCCAAAAGGGCCTGCAGTGAGACTGGGAATTCTTACGCATGCAGGTCAAGTGAGAAGGCAGCAGGGATCCTCTGTGCAGCCAGTCACTACCATGTGGGTAAGATACATTTTTCTGGTGGATTTTGAAATTATTTATTCCCTAGAGTAGTTTCTGAACTGAAGGAAGTTTCTTCAGTGGTGGCCTGGGAGCAGGGAAGGGGCGGAGCTAAGAGCTGTGTGGGCATCGCTAGGCTGCTATTCCATAGCACTGATGGCTTCGGGAGCAAGAGAAGGGCAGTGCATCCCAGAAGTGTGCCATTTTTGTTTCCCTCTCTTCCACGGAGAGGTTGCTGGGGCCAGCTGCATGGACCCTGCCTTCTCTTGCTGCTGCCTATCCCTTCTTGTCCCTTGGGACAGTGTGGCTCTGTGCGGAGAACACAGCTGAGCCCAGCAGAGAGGAGAAGAGTGGTCAAAAGCATAGGGAACCAAGCCCCAGTGGAGTGGAGGGGTCAATAGCGGTGGTGCCAGTGCGGGAAGCAGCCACGGTGAACAAAGTGGCATGGCACAACACTGACAATCTAGCTTTTGGGAGTTTGTCCATCATTTTTTTCCATTGTCTCAGGCTTGGGGACAGGGAGAGCAGTGCAAGGCGTGCCCACCATCTTGTCTTTGTCCCGGTGGCCACACAGAACTAAGCTGAGGTGGTGAACAAATTTTTGTGTGGAAAGCACCTTCTCCTTTTATATACTCTTGTTAGTAATATTGCTGCTGTTACTGTGTGTTTCTTTTTCTGTTGCTTTTGGCTTTCAGTAACTTGTTATCTCAATCCATACCCCTCTCCAAACTTACTCTTTAGACAGAGCACTTTTTTGCAAAAGTCTAGATCCAGGAACATGGATGAGCTGTGGCAATTGTCCTGTTCAGTTTTGGTACACCTCAGAAATTTGGAGGGTTTGAGAGAACATCACCCTGCCAAATTTTGTTCCCGTATATGCGAGACAAAGAATAAGTAAACTAACAATCCTGGGCAATAAGTATTTCCCTACTGTTAGTTGGGGAAATGGTTGAGTCATCACTGTTGCAGGCAAAGCTTACCTTCAGAAATCATATAACACAAAAAATTTTAGTCTGAAGTTTAAAAACAAGACTGGAGCTTAATAAAATCATACATGTCTGCAAACACACTGGAAAATATGAGGCAAACCTAGCTATATGAGTTTCTTCCAGTTCTTATGACATAAAAAGTGTTTCAGGATGTCTCTTAGGTAAATTTTCTACTCAAACACAAGGGTACCTCTACACCCATTACTATAACAAAAAGAATTTTGTACCCATTTTGTAAATTCTAATTGCAAGCCATAGTAGTTAACAGGAAGCTAATTTCATATATGCACCCATACTCACAATTCAAAACAAAGTCTGAAAGAGAAAATTGTCTGATTTTTGTCTTTGACAAATGTGAAATTGTACAAATGTCAGTACATGTAACTGTAAATAAAATAGAGAAGAAAAAAGCTCAAAATAAAGGTCAGTGAAAGCTGAAAGTCTCCCTCCTAGACATAATACAGTATATAAAGTTATTACCAGGACTTCCAGGCCTTGCGCAACTTTGCCCCCTTCTACATCTCATCTCTAGTTGCTCATGACCTCTGCTTTGCCAGTTCAACTTACCTTTCGACTATCTAAGATGTTTATATAACCCCCATTACTATGGTACTGGAAAAAAATCTCACAATCTTTTAATGTTTTTATCACTGTGAGACAGGGCCAAGCTATTATCCCTACTCTATACAGAGGGAATCTGGATGAAGCAAAGGCAAGGCACATTTTTTAGGTGCTTAGAGTCTAGCATTGTTAAGGTGCTTGGAAAAAAACTCTCAGGAGGAAGTCCATATAAACACATCAACCTGCCTTAATTTATGTCCCTCCTCTTTTATTTGATCTTCCTGAGCTATTTTGAGAGTCCCTTGTTCTGTAGCCATTTTCAAAAGTGACTACCATGGACAGTGCCTATAGGAGTGGAAATGAAGGGAAGATAATATTTAAAATTCCATGGACCAGATTTTTAAAGGTGTTTAAATACCTAGCTCTCACACTTAAATAACTTCGACCTAAGGCATTCCCAAAAATCCAGCTGAGATCTTGCCATGCCCAAAAGGGCAGTGTTCTAATACCTGTAAAATTTGGGCTGTACCCAGTGGTGTCACAAGAAGTATGAAAAGTGAGAAGAAGCTGCAGCTTGAACCATCCATTCTTTAATCCTTCAGAAAGACCTTCTCTGAGGCACCATTTTTTTCTCTGTTATCTGACACAAATTAATTCTCTTCACCAAAGCAACTCCCAAAATCTGGGAGCTCACACATTCGTTCTTCTGACAAAACCACTCTTTATACTAATTTCTGGTTAGCTGACTCCTGCTGTCTCTGGAACTTTACTTTGCATTCAAGTGAAATAATGAATTTTCCCATATTAAAAATTAGAGGATTTATGCTAATTACTAGCTTATATCTTTTCTATATAAAGAACTTGCTGTTTTACCTTAGACAATATGGCTTCCTCCCTAGCTGAGCCTGCTTGGTCCAAGTTCTGAAGCAGGAGTCTCAACTCTGCTGTATTCCCAAGGAAGTGCCAAAAATCCCCCAAAATACGCTTGCTGATTCTGTTGTAATTTCAATGTCAAGATTCAAAGATTATCTCAAAGTGAGCCAATTCCACATCCCCTAGTTGAGGCTACGCAGGTTCATAGACTTTAGGTAGATGTCAGTGCACTGCTTTATTCTCTGTTTAGATTAAAGGTTTGCTTTATGTCTAGGAGAAGTTAAGCTCTTTCACTTTTTAATAGTTTATAGAAGCTCAGACCTGTTACTCATTGAGAAAAACACTCATAGGAGGCCAAACACTCCTAACAAGACAGCAGTTTTAGTAGTGAGTGTTAAAAGTCAAGGAAAAAATCCCAAGCCCTTCCTCAGTGCTTACCACAGTATTTTCAAATGTAAAAGCACAGAATTTTACATGTAGATTTTCCATTTGTTTCTTAACATAGGGAAGAAAGAATGCTTTTCTTTCTAATGGCAGAGCAAGGAAATGTGATAAGTAAAGTTGCCCTCATATTTACACTGTCAACTAAAATCCCTTTCCACTTTTAACTAAACATGATGTTTTTCAGTCCCTCTCCTGAGCTACTTTCTAAAATCATGAGCTACTGACCACAGTGAGTGTTGCAGATGTAAATCAGGCAAGAAGAGTGTGCAACCTACATGAAAATGTATAACAATTGCACTTCTTGGTGGAAAATTCAATGTCTGTAAAATATGACTGACATTGAAAATAAGAAACACTAAATTATGATCTCACTTTATTCTTGCATGGCTTGCAAATTGTAACGTAAAACATTCTGCACACAATTAAGGAATTAATGAAATTGGGATTAAATGAGGACGCAGCAAAAAAATGAATATAAAAAAGGTTGCTTTTAAGATGCTCCTAGAACACTGTCTCAAAACAATAATCAAAGTGCCTTCAGGTTAGCCTGTTAAGGACATCTAGTTCCCCAAAAAGGATTTAAATGAAATATTGCCATTAATCTATTCTATCTGAAAGTCCACATCATCCCCAACACAGGGGGATGTTATGTCTGAAACACGACTGATTAGAAAATGTAGCCTGCTGCTTGGTTTATTTTTATAAAAAAGAAGCATGAAATACTAATAAAATATATTGTGAGTACAGAGGCTTTATTAGAAGACTCTCTCCCTAAAGATGCTTTAAGACTAACCCATCCACTGACCCATGAAGGGTAAATGCTAAATTCTTACAGTCAAATATATTCATTGTAACCCTTAGAAAAAGATGGATGAGCTGTGACTCCTCTTTAAATTACTGTGAGATGGATAAGTACTTACTATCACCTGGAAGGTGATCACCATCAGTAGAAGCATCACCTCCTAGCTGTTAAAGATGACTGAATTCTGACAAAGGTGGTTTGTTTACATAGCCATAAAACTGCTATAGTATTTCACTCTCTCTCTCTATCTCCCTGTACATTTTTATAACACTGCTCTCATAAGAAGGTAAATTTCAGATGCTGCAAAAGCAACTGGAAAGTAGACTTTTATTAAACCATCTCACTTTTTAAGAAGGCAACATAATCTAATAATTAATTTACAAACACCTAATCTTAAATCAGAGAAGAATTTATTAAAGCAGCAACTATGCACACTTAGCAGCATGAGGCTTTTTGAAGACCCACTGAAGGCTAAACAATTAGTTTCCTTAAGCTCAGCCAGTGACAGTTCTGTAGCACATGGTATCAGGACTTGGCCCCAGCAGCATGTGGCTAAATACCTGTAGGTATCACAGAAGACTGGTGAGAATTTTTATTTCAGGATATAGCCCAGGGACTTGAACTCCACAAACTGAGAGTCCTCACAACACTTGGAGCTTCATTTGAACCTGAAGGAGCTCAGAGACTAATCTTTAGTGCGTTGTAACTTTGCCATAGGGGTTATCAGGGTACAGGGTACAGAAACCGCCAGGACAGAGGAAACCACAGGGTCCAGTTCTCCTGCATTCGTGCTCGGTGGGAAGCTGGGAGCCAAAAGCTGCTACCTCTCAGAAGCACAAGATCCAGGCAAAATTGCATGTTAGCCTCTGGTTCCATCTGCCAGCCAAGGTCTACAAAAAGGTCACATGCTGACACTGAATTTGGCTGGAACCAAGAACCATGTATCAGCATGGTCTACCCTACCTGAAAAAATAAAAATACGTCACCTTCCTACCACTGCCATTGCCTCATAAGAAGCTCAGAATAGTGCAGAATAGTGCAGAATAGAGTTACTCGATGAATATTTACCAAGCTTGTGGGTTGCAGGTCATAAGCTGTACTGCTCTGGCCCAACACTGCATGGAGGACTATTGCAACCACCCAAATAGCAAAAGAAAGCTCAAAAAGGGATACCTCCAGCAAGAACAAACATCCCAAGAAATGACCACAAGACAGGACTATGGGGCAGTCCTTCTCATCCCCACTTGGATATTGACTCAATCATAAGATGCCTGCACACCAACACATGCAGTATGGGGAAAAAACAGGAGGAACTAGAGGTCTGTGTGCGCTCACAGGACTTTGATTTCATTGTAGTTAGAGATATGGCAAGATAGCTCGTATGACTGGCATCATAGAATTATAGAATATCCTTAGTTGGAAGGCACCCACAAGGATCATCGCAGTCATGACTGGGTGTGGCTATTGACAGCTACAGGCTGTTCGGAAGAGAGAGGGGAAAAAGGAGAGGTGGAGGCGTCCACTACAAGAGGTAGATTGAGTGTGAAGAGCTGTCTTTGAAGAACTGACACAAGCAGGTTGAAAGCCTGTGAATAAGAATCAGAGATAGAGGAAACAAAGGGAACCTTGTGGTTGGTGTTTACCATAGCCTGCCTGATCAAGGGGATCCTATTGATGGAGCCTTCTTGATCCAGCTACAGGAGGCATTGTACTTACAGGCTCTTCCCCTTCTGGAGGACTTCAACCATCCTGACATCTGCTGGAAAAGTAGTATGGCAAGCTGTAGGCAATCCAGGAGACTCCTAGAATGCATGAAGGATAACTTCTTGACCCAGATAATAGAAAGTCCTAAAAGAGATGTGTTAGTGGATCTGCTGGTCACAAGTGAGCTTATTGGGGATGTCGAAATTTGAAGAAGCCTGGGCTGCAGTGATCATACACTGGTGGAGTTCAGAGTCCTGAGGAATATGGGTCAGGTAAGGAGTAAAATTAGGCTCCTGAACTTCAGGAAAGCAGACTTCCAGCCTTTCAGGGAGATAGTGGGATCCAGTGGGAGACTGCCCTCAGGAACAAAGGAGTGGAACAGAGATGGCAGATCTTTAAGGAAGCCTCCCATAGAATGCAAGAGCTAGCAATCCCCAGGAGCAAGAAATCAGGCAAAGAAGGCTGATTTAGTTTGACTGCTGGTCAAACTAAAGGGAAAGAAGCAAGTGCTTGGGTAGTTGAGGCTAGGACAGGTGACCCAGTGACAGTATAGAGACAAAGCATGGTTGTGCAGTGATGGGAAGAGAAAGGCAAAGGTGAAGATGGAACTGAACCGAGCAAGGGATGCAAAGAATAACAGGAAGGGCTTCTACAGGTATGTTAACCAGAAAAAGAAGGTCAGAGAGGGTGTACACTCTCTGATAAACAGTGCTACAAAACTGGTAACAAAACATGAGGAGAAAGTTGAGGTACTCGACAAATTTTTTTTCCTCACTCTTCAATGACAACCTCTCTTTCCACTCCCCTCAAGAGGATGGAGAGCAGGATAGAGACTAGGGGAGCAAAGTTCCTCTTACTGTAAGAGAAGATCGGGTTCATGACCCCTGAGGAACCTGAATGAACATAAGTCTATGGGACCCCATGAGATGCATCCCAGAGTCCTGAGGGAATTGGCTGACGTAGTTGCCAAGCGATTCTCCACCATATTTGAAGAGTCATGGTAGTCAAATGTTGAGTCTCAGGTGACTGAAAAAGTGGAAACATTGTACCCATCATTAAAACAGGTAGAAAGGAGGACCCTGGGAATTACTGAACTATCAGTCTCACCTCAGTGCCTGGGAAGACTATGGAAGAGATCCTCGTAGAAGCCATGCCAAGGCACATAGAGGACAGGCCACGGGATTTGGGACAGCTAGCACAGTTTTACCAAGGGCAAGTCCTGCCTGTCCAACTTAGCGACTTTCCATGATGGAGTGACTACCTCAGTGGACAAGGGAAGGGCTACAGATATCATTATCTGGACTTGTGTAAAGCCTTTGACATTGTCACAACATCCTTCTCTCTAAATTGGAGAGAAAGTGATTTGATGAACGGACTATTATATGAATAAGAAATTGGATGGTCGTATCCAGAGGGTAATGGTCAATGGCTCAGAGTCCCAATGGACATCAGTGATAAGTGGTGTCCTTCAGCGGGTATTGGGACCTGTGTTATTTGATATCTTCATTAATGACACAGACAAAGGGATCAAGTGCACCCTCAGCAAATTAGCAGATGACACCAAGATGAGTGGTGCAGCTGCCATACCTGAAGGATGGGATGCCATCCAGAGGGACCTGGGCAAGCTCAGGTGGGCCCATGGGAATCTCATGAGGTTTAACAAGACCAAGTGCAAGGTGCTGCACCTGGGTTGGGGCAAACCCTGGTATTAAGACAGGCTGGGGGATTAACAGATGGAGAGCAGCCCTGCTGAGAAGGACTTGGGGGTGCTGGTGGATGAGAGGCTGGACATGATCCAGCAATGTGCACTCACAGCCCACAGAGCCAACCATAAAAAGCAGCGTGGCCAGCAGGTCGAGGGAGGTGGTTCTGCCCCTCTGCTCCACTCTGGTGAGACCCCACCTGCAGTGCTGCATTCAGCTCTGGGGTCCGTAGCACAGAAAGGACATCAACCAGATGGAACAAGTCCAGAGGAGGCCAACAAGTTGATCAGAGGGATAGAACACCTCTCCTATGAGGAAAGGCTGACAGAATTGGGATTGTTCAGCCTGGAGAAGAGGCGGCTTCTGAGTGATATAAATGCTGCCATCCAGTACCTGAAAGAAGCCTACAAGAAAGATGGATGTTGCATTCCACTATGGGAAACCGCAAGGAGTTCTTTTAAAATAGATGGTCTAGGATGAAATTAAGTCACATGAGACAATATTGTATCTGAGAAATGTTTATTAGTAACAAAAAAGAGAGTTGCCCTAGTAAAGGGGTCTAGAAAAGCCAGAAAAGGAGGAAGGAAAATGAAAAAAGGATGGGGGGGGAGAGAGAGAGAGAGAGGAGACAGAGAGAAAAAGTGGGAGTTACCACCAGAAGGTCAGGGAGTGCCATCAACATCCATGCAGCGGGGGGTCTGTGCACACTGCCTGTGGGGGAGCCTGCACAGCTCCCAGAGAGGCACGGCTCTACAAGCACAGCTCCCACAGCAATGGGCAGCCGGACATGAGGTGAGCGAGTGGGCGCTCAGGCAGGAGGCCCAGAACCCTGGAGAGGGTTGTGGTGGGGATCGCGGCAGCGGGCTGGATCGGCAAAGCAAGGTAAGAGGCAGGCAGGAATGCAGGGATGAAGCAGGCAGGGTTGCAGTCAGGAACACAGGGAGGTAGGACAGGCAGCAGCTGGGACAGGTGAAGGGGTAGGGCAGGACACAGGGTACACATGAGGCTTGGAGGTCAACCGGTATCTCACCAAGCACCCAGCGAGAGGAAGGGCAAGTACGTGAGGGAGAGCAAGGGCCAGCAAGGGTAGAGCCAAAAGGCAGGCTGGAGCCAGGGCAAAGAGGACAAAAAAAAAGCTAGAGCCAGGGCAAAAAGCAAGAAGACCAAAAGACCAGACCCCAGAAAACAAGGCCAAAGTCCCCGCTGGCTAGAGCCAAAGCAAAAACACAAAATCCAAAAGCCCCCGACTCAAAAAGCCCCAAGAGCTTGTGATGGAGTTACTTTTATGCCCCCTAGCTCCTCCCAAAGTCCGCCTGCTGACAGGAAACCATTGGCCCAGTCCAACATTCCACAGCAGTCCATTGGTGGAGACATTTTGCCATAGATTGGAGAACCTCTCTGTAAGGTACAGTGTCTTTGGTGGTCTCCTGCTGACTGCCTATTCCACATGAGATATGAAATGGTTGCCAAGCAAAGTCTCCCCAGAGACAAGGCTTTCACCCATCTTCTCCTAGTTGCCCCCTGCAAGTGGCACATGTGCAACCCCTCCCCCAGATGCCCCTGACAACCAGTATTGAGACAGAAATCAAAATCAGATTGACTCCTCTCAATAGAGAAGGACTTTTTACAAGAGCACGTAGTGACAGAACAGTGGGAAATAGATTAAAAATAGAAGGGTAGGTTTATATCAGCTATTAGGAAAAAAACTCTTTCAGTGAGGGTGGTGAGGCACTGGAACAGGTTGCTCAGGGCAGCTGTGGATCCCCCATCCCATGAGGTGTTCAAGGCCAGGCTGGATGAAGCTCTGAGCAACCTGGTCTAGTGGAAGGGGGGTTGAAACTGGAGGATTTTTAAGGTCCCTTCAAACACAAACTATTCTGTGATTCTATAAAGTCCACCTTCCAGCCCTGCACAGGACAGCCCCAAGAACCCAAGAAAACAAGGTACCTATTTTCAATAAAACGTATGGAAACCTATTCTTGTTTAAATTTTTAAAAGCAAGGACCTATGGAAGATGTGATTACTCAGTCCAAGTATAATTTTTTTCCCTGATAATTGGGAATGATAATGAAACAAAAACAGGTGGGTACAAACTGGGCATGAATGTTTCTAGCTGATAATTAGAAGGGTTCCTAACTACCACAGTATGAGGTTTGGAATGAGGCTTCCAGTAGGATTAGCAGGTAAACCAATATGTATATACATATGTGACAGCACAAGAGTAAAAAAAAATCATTTTGCCTCAAGATGAGATAGTCCTGAAGGGCTACATAGTGTAGGAAAGACAGACCAGGAAAGGTAGAGTTGCTCTCTATGTGAGGCAACACTTGGAATGTATCAGGCTCTTTCTCAGGGTGGAGGACCAGCAAGTCAAGAGCTTATGGATTAGGCTAAAACAGCAGACAAGTAAGGGTGACATTGTGGGTGTTTGCTGCAGGTAGCCTGAGCAGGAGGAGAAAGTGTATGATGCATACAGGCAGCTTGAAGCAGTCTCCAAGTCACAGGCATTGGTTCCTGTGGGGGCCTTTAATTGACATTTGCTGGAGAAACAACACAGTAAAATACAAACAGCCCAGAAGGTTCCTAGAAGGCACTGATGACAATTTCCTGACACACGTAGTGAGAGCCCCAGAAGGAATTATGTGCTGCCTGACCTCATACTAACAGACAGGGAAGGCCTTGCTGGAGATGTGAAGGCTGGGAGCAGCCTTGGCTCTAGTGACCATGAGTTTGTGGAGCTCCGTGTCAAGGAAGGAGGCAAGGAGGAAGCAGGGCAGCATAAAAGATTGCACCACAGACTTCAGGGGAGCTAATTTTAGATTCTTTAGGGATTTTCTTGGAAGAATCCAATGGGAACAGGTCCTGAGGGAAGAGAAATCCAAGAGCTAGTTGATATTCAAGGATCACATCCTCCAGGCTCAAGAACAATGCATCCCAATGAACAAGAAATTGGGCAAAGCGGACATAGAGATCTTCATGTATGAATAAAGAACTCAAGGAGAAGCAGAAAATATACAGGAGATAGAAACAGGGTCAGGTCACTTGGGCTGAATATAGAGTGGTTGTCAGTGTAAGTAGAAATGGGACAAGGAAGGTCACAGCCCATCTGGAATTAAACCTGGCCGAGAATGTCAAGAACAAAAAGAAAGGTTTCTTCAAATACATCAATAACAAATGAAAAACAAAGGAAAATGTGGGCCCATTACTAAATGGAGGGAGGACCCTCTTAAAAAAAGGATGTAGAGAAGGCAGAGTAACTGCATGCCTTCATTGCATTAGTCTTCACTGACATGGCCAACCCTCGGGAATCTTTGACCCAGGGGACCAGGGTAAAGGAATGTTGGAAGGAAGACTTTCCCTTGCTCAAGAAGGATTGCTTTAGAGAACACATAGGCAGCTTTAATGTCTGCAGGTACATGGGTCCTGGTGGGATGCACCCACGAGTGCTGAGAGAGCTGGTGGACATCACAGAAGGGCTGTTAATGGTCATCTTTGAAATGTTGCAGAGATCAGGAGAGGTGCCTGAGCACTGGAAGAGAGNCAGTGAGGGTGGTGAGGCACTGGAACAGGTTGCTCAGGGCAGCTGTGGATCCCCCATCCCATGAGGTGTTCAAGGCCAGGCTGGATGAAGCTCTGAGCAACCTGGTCTAGTGGAAGGGGGGTTGAAACTGGAGGATTTTTAAGGTCCCTTCAAACACAAACTATTCTGTGATTCTATAAAGTCCACCTTCCAGCCCTGCACAGGACAGCCCCAAGAACCCAAGAAAACAAGGTACCTATTTTCAATAAAACGTATGGAAACCTATTCTTGTTTAAATTTTTAAAAGCAAGGACCTATGGAAGATGTGATTACTCAGTCCAAGTATAATTTTTTTCCCTGATAATTGGGAATGATAATGAAACAAAAACAGATGGGTACAAACTGGGCATGAATGTTTCTAGCTGATAATTAGAAGGGTTCCTAACTACCACAGTATGAGGTTTGGAATGAGGCTTCCAGTAGGATTAGCAGGTAAACCAATATGTATATACATATGTGACAGCACAAGAGTAAAAAAAAATCATTTTGCCTCAAGATGAGATAGTCCTGAAGGGCTACATAGTGTAGGAAAGACAGACCAGGAAAGGTAGAGTTGCTCTCTATGTGAGGCAACACTTGGAATGTATCAGGCTCTTTCTCGGGGTGGAGGACCAGCAAGTCAAGAGCTTATGGATTAGGCTAAAACAGCAGACAAGTAAGGGTGACATTGTGGGTGTTTGCTGCAGGTAGCCTGAGCAGGAGGAGAAAGTGTATGATGCATACAGGCAGCTTGAAGCAGTCTCCAAGTCACAGGCATTGGTTCCTGTGGGGGCCTTTAATTGACATTTGCTGGAGAAACAACACAGTAAAATACAAACAGCCCAGAAGGTTCCTAGAAGGCACTGATGACAATTTCCTGACACACGTAGTGAGAGCCCCAGAAGGAATTATGTGCTGCCTGACCTCATACTAACAGACAGGGAAGGCCTTGCTGGAGATGTGAAGGCTGGGAGCAGCCTTGGCTCTAGTGACCATGAGTTTGTGGAGCTCCGTGTCAAGGAAGGAGGCAAGGAGGAAGCAGGGCAGCATATAAGATTGCACCACAGACTTCAGGAGAGCTAATTTTAGATTCTTTAGGGATTTTCTTGGAATAATCCAATGGGAACAGGTCCTGAGGGAAGAGAAATCCAAGAACTAGTTGATATTCAAGGATCACATCCTCCAGGCTCAAGAACAATGCATCCCAATGAACAAGAAATTGGGAAAAGCGGACATAGAGATCTTCATGTATGAATAAAGAACTCAAGGAGAAGCAGAAAATATACAGGAGATAGAAACAGGGTCAGGTCACTTGGGCTGAATATAGAGTGGTTGTCAGTGTAAGTAGAAATGGGACAAGGAAGGTCACAGCCCATCTGGAATTAAACCTGGCCGAGAATGTCAAGAACAAAAAGAAAGGTTTCTTCAAATACATCAATAACAAATGAAAAACAAAGGAAAATGTGGGCCCATTACTAAATGGAGGGAGGACCCTCTTAAAAAAAGGATGTAGAGAAGGCAGAGTAACTGCATGCCTTCATTGCATTAGTCTTCACTGACATGGCCAACCCTCGGGAATCTTTGACCCAGGGGACCAGGGTAAAGGAATGTTGGAAGGAAGACTTTCCCTTGCTCAAGAAGGATTGCTTTAGAGAACACATAGGCAGCTTTAATGTCTGCAGGTACATGGGTCCTGGTGGNAAACTGCTGGAAAGCAGCTCTGCAGAGCAGGACCTGTGGGTCCTGGTGGACAACAAGCTGTCCATGAGCCAGCAGTGAGCCCTTGTGGCCAAGGTGGCCAATGGTATCCTGGGGTGCATTAGGAAGAGCATTGCCAGCAGGTGGAGGGAGGTGATCCTGACCCTCTACTCAGCCCAGGTGAGGCCACAGCTGGAGTGCTGTGTCCAGTTCTGGGCTCCTCAGCAAAAGAGTGACATGGAGCTCCTGGAGTGGGTTCAGCAAAGGGCAACAAAGATGATCAGGGGACTGGAGCATTTCTTTCTAGGACAGGCTGCGAGAGCTGGGCCTGTTCAGCCTTGAGAAGAGACAACTGAGAGGGGACTTCATTAATGTGTATAAATATCTAAAGGGGGGGTGTCAAGAGGATGGAGCCAGGCTCTTCTCAGTAGTGCTAAGCAATAGGACAAGAGGCAACAGACAGATACTGATGCAAGAAAGTTCCACCTGAATATAAGAAAGAACTTCTTTACTGTGAGGGTGACTGAGCACTGGAGAAGTTGTGGAATCTCCCTCATTGGAGATGATCAAGAACCATCTGGACACAATCCTGTGCCATGTGCTCTAGGATGACTCTGTTTGCACAGGGAGGTTGGACCAGATAGCCCTCTGTGATAACCTCAGCTAGTACGTTTAAGGCTCCACTTTAAACCACAAGTCTGTTTTCTCTGTTATTCTCTTCTGAGTTCTACCTGGCTTTGACTTCCAAGCTGCATGACACTTCTGGTTTTTCTTTTTTAAAATATAAAAAATATAGAGTGCTTTACCCTTACCATCTCATTTTGTTCTCTCTTCCATATGACCCTTGAGTATACACTCAAGGGTCATATGGAAGAGACAGCAAAATATATATGTTTTAATAGTATATGTTATAATAACTCTGATTCAATTCCTATTACACTTAGTGCAGCTGTGGGAACCTAGCAGTCAACACCTATGATATCAATACCTACTGCATTCTTAATCAGAAGGAAGAAGCCCAAGGAGATAAGTACATGAGGAGACTAGAATACTTTACTATCTCCATCTTAATAAATAAAGGTAACTTTTCTCTCATCACAAAGTGAGAGGAGCCATGTAAAGACACACACAAGGAAAACAGTGCACTCTTCTTTAAAACATAAGCATTTGAGTCAGAAGCTGTCTTTTGAGCGTGTCTTCAGAGATCAAATTTAACTTCACCCCTGGAAAATGTAATTATTTCCCTTATTCTTCTGTAAGTATTGTATGACAGTTACAGTTTAATAAATTTAATTCATCAGTCTATACTACAGATCTTATTCATTCACAATTGATTAAAATAGGTGTTTCACAAGTAGCAAAAGAGATGCAACTCCTAAAGATATATCACTGCTTTAGTTTACATTTCCCACAGCATGGCTCACTAGGTCTATAATGTACTTTTCACTCTCTGGTGTTTGCTCAAAGACTCTCAAACACAATATAAATTCCTCTGTTAAACCACACAATTATTTTTACTAATCCATTGAGAATGGCAAAGCTGAAGTGTTTGAACTGAGGCAGCCTGGTACAATAATCTAACAGTTCATTCAAGCAGGTGCAGGAAGTATTATGCAAATTTCAACTAACTTCTTTCTTTATGCATGAGCACCTCACATTAATATTCCTCAGGCATAAAATTCATTCCTTTGACAGTCACCACTAACTTGCTATAGTCAGCTCTCACCAGGGTGGTATCAACCTGTACATGCTACAAATGGAACATGTTTTCCTAACTACCTTAGTTTAAAGGACAGTAGCTCTACAAGACGACCCAGGTTTAATGCACAGAAGTAATCTAAAGTAGCAGTGTGGTGTCCCACAGCAACTGCCATCAGAGATTCTTGGAGAGCTGGACCTGCATTTGAAAGCTGTATATTGAAAATTTTCTTCTGAGATAAGCTTGAATGGCCTTCCAAAAAAAAACCTCCAAGGAGAACTCATAGACTATGAAGATCATCATTAAATTTTGTGAGGGAATGTGTACTTCCTGTTCACAGTTCATTCTTATTTCATTGAAAATAAACGTTAGAAATTTTTGCCAGAGTAAAACCCTACTAATTCCAGAAGCTAGGAAGCCTTCATGTACATCTGTAAGACCTGCTTTTTATAAAAGGTCCTAGCACATACAATGCAATCAGTCTTCACAGACTCATAAAGCTGAGGGAGTAGGATCTGAGAAGATGGCTTTCTCCACTCCTTAAGGTTGTGGGGAGAAAAAAACCTCCCACTCATCAAACTTCATAGAATCAACCATTATGGAGAAGTTCAGAGAGCATCTTCCCTTAAATCTTGGTCACAGAAATTGTGAAAATAGCATCATCCCTGGCAGGAATAAACTTCATATATACCTAGCTACTGGGCATCACCAGTCTGAGTAGAACAATAAAAAATGCCACCTTGTGTCTTATCTACCTACCACATACACTTCATTACAAGGCTCCTGTTAAGTTACTTTTTGCTGAGTTACAAATAAACTTCAGAATTCAGCTCCAGCTGCCAATGAGAATACAGTGCTGTATAGAGGCATAAGTGCACCAACAGGTCTTAACATCCTGAATCTGATGATCTGGGGCCTTCTCCTAATGCCCTGCCCATGGGACAGGTAACCCTTAACATTCAACCCTCACTGAAGTTACATTTCAGTCACACCAGCCTCCGTCCCTTGTCTCTTGCCCTGCCTTCTGGATGAGCCTTGGATTTACACTGTAGGTATTTACACCTGTAGCTTGTCTCCTGAGCCAAACTCTTGCACGTGTTGTAGGCTTGTCTATAGTCCTGTCTTTGACACCACTTCCAGATATTCCCATTTGAGATCCCTGGGTAGGCCTTGGATCTGGTTTCAGACCCCTCTGTACCCCCTTCCCATCACTGGAGGTCATCTTCCACTTCTGGTTCACCTCCTCTTAGGAAACAGCAAGCCTCACTGCTCCCTGACAGGAGCAGTGACAGGAAGACAGACACTGAATAGTCCTGAGACAGATCTCTTGTCCTCTAACAAATTGTTCTTTCTAGCCTTTCTGAAGTAGAAGACTCTAGCAGGAAGCCTAAAACTCATCTCAATACTGAACTAACATCTGTACCCCACTGTCGTACTCCAACCAACCTTCCCACCATCATAGACAGGTACCATTACTCCAAACATGATACCATTCATCCACAGTAGAGGCTTTTCTCATCCAACAGATACCCAACAAAGTGGTGGACAGAACCTTTCACTGATCTGCACTGGACTGAACATCACCAGCAGAGTCATGCTGCTGTCTGGGCTAGCAAAAATTCTTATAATGCTCACCAAGTCCAACAATTCTAAATTACCAATTTATATTCCAGAGACAACAAACAAGTAGGACAACAACATCTACTGCACTCAGTACTTCCCGAAGCAGCCTCCACTGCCCTAGAACTCCAACACAGCTCCTACAGACCAGGCTACTGTCACAACATATGCTTTTTACTTCTCTGGTTATGCATTTGACACTTCTTGAAGCATACAAATTGAATCCAAACTCAGAAATACATTCTTTAAAAGGTGACTTGGAAGATGAATCAGAGAAAATTTTCTGTGCTGAGCAGCATGTAACATGAAAGTATATTTGTGAACAAATATCAAAGTGTCTATTGTTAAGACATTTTGAACAATTTTTAATTTACTAAACCGTAGTTTTAATTTCAGCAGTGAATATAATGAACTATAGTAAACTCAACAGTAGCAAGAGCAAAGGTTTATTAGCTAGTTTGCAAAATCTCACAAAACAGGTCAATAGAGAGTAAAGATTATTAGCTGAAACTGTGACTTACAGCAATACATCACTATAAAAAATAAATGGGTTTATGGGTTTTATATTTCTGTGCTGCATTTGAGATAAAAATATAATCTAAAAGTAGAAAAGTCTTTCCTGCCTTGCACCATGGGTAGATCTGTGTTAAACAGGCATAACACATTCCCATTCTGCCGAGATAGCATTTTACATGTACTGAGTTTGGGTGTAAATGACCTTAATTAGATTAGGCAGAAATCAGGTCTTGTGTCATAGGAATACAGGCTGTATATACATGGTCTTTATTAAATTAATAAAATTAATATTCCTTCTGGCAATAGGAGCTAGTTCTATTCTATATGGGTAAATGAGTGAACAGCAGAGAGGAATCACCCCCTAGGTTTTCACTGGAATCCTCTTCTTCCCAGTTCTCCCCAAGGAGAGAAGGATCACATCCCAAAGAACAGAATGTCTTTAAAAGTTGTAAATACTTCTTCATCTGTACAGTCACTGTGCTTTACAAGACACACAGTCTCCAGATATGCAAATCCTTGTGTAGGTTTCATTCAGCTCTGTCATCCCAGCGTATCTGAAGGGGCTGCTTGGTGCCTAGATCAGGGCCTGAAAGGATTATCACAACACTTCTCCTGGAGTCATTACATATTGCCACAGTCCTAGGCAAGCCTCCCTTAATTTCCCTTGACAGTTCATCATATCCTGACAGCAAAACTCCTCTCTATCGACTTGCAGGCATTTTGTCCCCATCATACAGCCTGGACTAGAAGTTTCCATGACTGAAATGCAAGTGTTTTAGCATTTCATGTTACTTAGGTTTGATTTTATTGCTTAAGATTCTATTTAAATTTTTTAAGTAATGCAGCATGGCATTGGTACGACAATTGAGATATTTTGATAGTGTTTTTTGCTCTTTGCTTTGTCTAAAACGCATGAACATTATTTCAATTAAAATTACATTATAGAAAAATAAAGCAGAGTAAACAAGCATGGTTCATGCAAACCACCATGCTTCTTGTGGTCAAAATATGCAACATTGGCAGCAGCTAAGGTGCATCTCAGAAGTTTCCTCTTTGGACAGTAGCATTTCAGTAAAAAATTGATTGTTTTAGAGTACTACATTTATAAGTTATATATGTTCTATCAGAATCCACTGTCATTTGTCACATCTCATTAAACAAACAGATTTGGCTCTTGTCTGAAATTACATGACAATTGTCTCTAAGAATAGGCAGGTTTGGGAAAGTTATTAGGGAACCAATATCACAGCATGTGAATAAGAAAGACTACTGAACATGTTTCCAATGTTGCAACAGATTTCGCCATATATTCTGTGTGTTTTATGACATACCAAGTAGTTCAACCAATTTGTCCTTCTGGACAACTGACAAATAGCCAGTCTTTGCTGTTTCTGCCTTTATACACAATTTATTTTGCAATTAAAGGAATAAAACAGACAGTACTAAAACCTCCTCCTCCATACATCTGACTTGAGAAATTCCTACATTCAAAAAGCCACAAATTCCATTATCCCATTTTTTAATACCAGCACCTGAGCTTCATTGCAGGTGAGAGACAGCCAGTCTCTAGGTTATCACATGTCCCTCTAATTCACGTTGGAACCAAAAACACTATTCAAAACCAGTTGGCGAAACAGTTGTAACCATGTTAAAGAAGTTTGTTTTGTCTGACCAACTCCAGCTACCTCATAAGCCTTTGCTTCCTATAGACTGACTTTTTTAAAGGTCTACCTGGTGTCACTTGTTTTTATTGACTTTTAACTGACTTTATTTTAACACATTCTGAAACATTTAAGGGGGTAGGATGCTCTCTGAAGTCACTTCTCTATTGGGTTACACACTTCAAATCCATAGGCGCTATCACACGGAACATATTCAAAATGGACTGGCCACCACCAAAAGAGCACCTTTCCCATCTTCCAGAAATTGTGATATGACTTCCTGCACACAAGAGTGTAGCAGAAATGCAACATTATTAAGTAATCCCAGCATTCACTGAAATAACACAATTTGCATTTTTCTTGACTAATATCAGCACTTCTTCCTACATTCAGAGCCGTTAAGCTTCCTCAAGGAAGCACTGAGTTCAGTACCTGTGTTTTTCAGGATTTTATGGCTTAAATTCTTGTGTCAGAGCCTGGCTTTTAGCAAGCAAAGGATGTAAAGGCAGAAGGATTTGCAAAAATAACTTCTGTTTCTTTTGTAGCTTACTGCTGTGTGTTACTGCCTCTGAGACAAGAGCTGGTGAAAATCTTTTTGGGGGAGAGAGTGAGGTACACTTAATAAATATGGTAATGATTTTTAAAAATGCAAAAATTTTATTTCATAGCTACAAGTTTCATTATTTATTTAGTAGCTCATCCAATAATTCTTCTAGCCCTGAACAACAGCTCCACTTCAAAAGAAAACCCACAAAAGCATTCAGAAAACCAGTAAGTGCAACATTTTGTGCATGTGCTTGTCAGGGACTGATATCTTGTGTTACCCAGTGTTTGTTTAACGGAATCCTATCACTGATTTAATGAGCTCTTTGTTGGGAAGGAACTTTCTAAGAGGAAATGCCACAGTCAAAGACACAGTTTAAAAAGAAAAACTGTTGAATGGTAACACAAAAAGGTTGAATTGTATCTTCAGAAACACATTTATACATGCTTGTTCACTTCCACTTACCCATGAAACAATGCATAGCCAACTCACATAAGCACTAAACCTGAAGCATACAGAATTACTCAGTGACATCGTGCAAGAGCCTAAATAGACATTTGCTTTACCTAAGTGCATGCTCCTCCCAGTCTTTTTGCATATTAGTGCAAGCTTTGGGGAAGAGCTTTCATGTACATTTTCAATGTACAACTGATGTCAAATTTGCCACTCCAGCTTTTTCAGTTTGTCTTTGAAATTAACAAAACTTCTGCTTGTAATACTCGTGCTTTAGAAACAGTATAGTCATGCACAGCGACTGCAGTCCTGCTTTTCACAACTTTACACATGAACTTCTTATCGCAATGACTCTTTCTCTAAAGCACCAGGAAGGTTTTTTTCAGAACAGCTTAGATAGTGGTACAGAAAGAAGACGGGTGCACAGCACAGAGCAAATCAATATATTAACTTTAGCAGAAGTTACTACCTATCCCCGTTACTTACAGGAGGATAGGTAGAAAGATAAAACACATCCATAATGCCTTAAATATATTGGCTCCTCTATCTTCATTTATGGGAATTCATTTTCATTTCCTGGATCATACTGTGAATGCTTCCAGTGGAGTGCACAATAGCTACAGTTTAAACATTTCTTAAACAGACTTTTTGCTCAGTGTGGGGACACTTGGTTTATTCCCTGGCACTGAGCATCTGCATTAGTTTCCCTGCATGTATCCCTACATTGTCCACAGTTTGGGATCTAAGAGCAGATAGAAAACAATTTACAGACCTTTAACAGCACTTGTTATTAGTGTATCTTTTCTGCACATTCATATTTGAGAAGTGGACTGCCGGGAGAGCATCCCCAGGCACAGTGAAGAAAGCTGCCTAGAGCACCTAGGAAGGGACTGAGTAAGGAAGATAGACAAGCAAGCTAGGACAGATTCAAGCATAGCTGAATTTCTATTTGCAGTCACTCTTTTCTCCCCTCCCCATGTACTACAACATTTCAGGATCTGATCTTCAGTGAATAGAAATACTGGGGAACAACTTCGCTAAGGTAGTGATACACACATAGCAACCACAGTTGATATAAGCCCATATGCTTCTATTGAAAAAAAGATGGTAATGAAACAGGCCTGAGCTGGTCCATAGACATGGTAAAAAGTTACCAAATAAATTCTGTCCTATTAGAAACCAAATTCTGTTCAGAATACTAGCCCTTGATAGTGACCACTTGCTCTCTCTGGTGGTACTATGGATCTTGCACAACTACATTCATGCTGCCTTTTGGTCATATTTGCCCTTCAATCTTAGTCACTCCTTAATGTTTTGAGAATGAATCTCCTTGTCTCCCTGCACAGTCTCAGAGGATGATGGTTTTCCACTGGACAGTGTGGGGCAGACCAAAACTGGATGCGCAGAGAATCACACTGATGTGGAAACAGCCGTAAGTTCTCCTCCAGAATAATTCAGCAGAAAGAATACAAATTTCTGAATATAGAAAGGCCTTATGAATAAAGCAGGAAAGCGCTTTCAGTGAGAGCAAAATATGCTTTTTATTCTGGGCATAACAGTCAGTTTAAACATTCACAGCTGTTTAAATGCACCTTATAATTTCCCTAGAAATACTGCACACTACACTGATATATACATGAAGGCATTTTCATGTGTAGAAGAGCAAATTCCTGTGAGAAGTCACTCCATTGCAGCATAAATACCGTACCACTGAGGTGGAAGTTGTTAGTGTTTCTTACCAGTAGGTCAGTCAGCAATTCCATCTGTCTTTTTGACAATTTGTTCACAGCTTCCCAATTCCCTTGCGGTTTCTTGTACAGTGAAACCCCTTGGAATGCACCGTGATTGTAGGTTACCTTTTTTTTCCTGTGTTGTGCAAAGGCAAGCCACAGAGCAGAGGGCTTTTTTCCACAGGGCCAAATGCACATTCCTTCACGGTTCCTTCCTGTAACAGCTGATAAATTCCTGATTCACGATTCAGAGCAGCTCCAGCCAAGTCCCTCAGCTGTGGCTCCCTTTTAAGAGGGGTTAAACTGCCTCACATCCCATTGGTTTCAATGGGAGGTGGAGAGGCCTGGCTCCTCCATGTTACACGGTCCATGTATGTATATTGGAGCCAGTTTCATGTACAAGATACATTGACAGCGCTATCCAGTCTTTTTATTTTTAGTGCTTAAATCAAAGAATTCAGAAATGACAAAAACAGTTTTATTCCATCCTCCCTTTCTGTACCCTGTCAGATCCTCCCATTCCTTGTTATCAAAAAGAAGTGTGTAATGGCAAGACGAGAGGTGGAGAGATCCAGGTGTTAAAATTATTCCCTTTATACTGATATGCTGAATTCAGCATCCTAAATCTTTGTCCAAATAAAACTTCCAAGAATTAAATGACCAATGAGTGAAATGCTAATGAATATGAGTGGGCCAAGGTTTCACCCTGGAGCTCTTGAATATTCCACTCTCAAAGAGGAAAGGGGAGGTGAATGCATTTTAAGGTTACATTAAAATAATGTCATTTAGAATAGATCACTGTTCAAAATATTTGCTAAATAATAGTGTGTGTGTTGTTTTAAGCAACCTCTTTTTTTGCTTTAAAAATATTTTTAATGCTTCAACAGTGTATTACTAAATAAACTGACAAAACATCTCAGAACTAACATAAACGTGCAATTTTAATGCCTTCTAATCACACAAATCAGCACAAGATTTTTGTACTTGTGCATGACCTTCTTCAAATTATCCCTCCATTTTGGCTGAATGAGGATGAGCATGGGCTATTTGATAAAAAACACTAAGTGTGTGAAATGAGGGGCCCTCATCGTTTCTGCCAGACTCCTCTTGACAGAATGATGATAGAAGCATCACATCCCTGGGAGAGTAAATGCAAACTGACAGGAGATGAGCCTTTAGATGTTGAATATAATCTTGAATTGTGCTTGAAGTGTCTTATTATCTTGTCTTTTGATGTCTGAAGGGGTGGCTCATTGTTAGAAAAAGGAAAGCCCTTGCACATCTTTGCCATCTTTAAAAATTGTTTGGCCTTTAACAACTGCTTTTCCAACTAATGTCCATTTCTCCTGACAATAAATATGGCAGGTCGTCAGCAAGTGACAAACAATTTACTTTACATGCCAAGCTTTAATGTTTTTTGAGAGCTCATGTGGAAGCATATTTTAAAAAGCCAGGAAATTAGCACCATTACAAATGTTAAAATGGCTGCATGCGTGTAGCTTGCTGCGTGGTTATTCATTACTGCTACGTTTCTCTTTTGAAGTCCTGTCTTTCCTGTAATCAGACTGCTGTTAAAGTTCTTTATTTATCATTGACTAAAAATAGTCAATGAAAAATAAAGAGCAAGAGGCAATTTTCTTCTGCTCTAAAAAAAAAAGAACTATTATAGAGAAAGTACATGGGTAATGCATAAAATCATATTTATTAATCATAACAAATCAATATTAGTAGCAGTATGGCACAGTTTACCTGTATTGCAGACCCTCACAATCACATCACTGTTTTTCCATCTTCAAGCAGCTTGACTTTTTTTCCTTTCTTTTTTTTCTCCAACTTAAAAGTTTAATGACGAATCAGATCAATATGATTCCTTAGCAACTAAATCACAGGCACACTAGTTTTTCCTGTCACAGCACCAGTTTTGCGAAAGCAGTCAAGTTCTTTTTTCAGGCCTCCGTCACTCTGAGAATCCATAAGAATTCTCAAATGGATCATAAACTGTTACAGGGTTCAGGTTATTGTATCATTATAAAAACGTATTGATATAGTACAGATGACAAGACATGCAGCTCTTGTGCTAGTCTATTACAACCATCTGAATACCATAAGAAATATCAGATATAAACAAAATAAACCAGTCAGCAGTACGCTGTCTTTTAGGGAACCCTTTTTTAAAAAAAAAAAACACTGTTTTAAGCTGGTTTGAAATACAGCAGTTATATGAACCCACAGAAAAGAGAACACAAAACCAGAAGAATGTTTTATTAAAAATAAATAACCAAAAACCTGAGCAGAGCCTACAGATTTTTTTTTTTCTTTTTGCAGGAAAGGGCCTGATTTTGCTCCTTATGATGAATGTTTCACGCCTGACTTTTCAGACAGAGTATAAAGCACAACTCTCCTTCATCTCCCTTCCAATAGAGCCCCAGACAGCCCCACTGCCACTGCTGGGAGAATGCATCCTGTATTCTAGAACACCAGCCTTTACACCAGTCAGGATCTGCTGACACATGCAAGCCTGAAATTTGTAAAGTGCTTTTCAAAATACACCAGCATCATTTTACAAAAATGAGACAATGGCAATATGAGAAAGTCAATCTCTTTGAGGTCCACGGTCACAAGCTGGAGTCCCACAAATCCAAAGTTGCTCACTGACTAGCACATCTCATCTGAGTAAACCTTTGCATCATCTGGTCCCTCTTTTATTCATTGCTTCATAAAAGCAAAGAGGTGTGGGGGCTGGGGAGAGCAGGAGCAAGCTGGACCAGCTGATTGAAAGATTTTTTTTTCTTGTCAGCAACTGTTATGAGGAGGTTCACTGTGCTGTATCCACACAGTTAAAATGAGAAGACCCTGAAAACAATGCATCAGATCCCAGCAAGAGAGCCACATAAGAGTTTTCCCTCACACTCTTCATACCAGGAAGTAAAAAAACCCATCAACTCAAACAACTTATGCAGATGCTTTTCTTTCTGGATATTATCACTAAGTTCACTGTGCTTATGAGAGTAAAGTATATTCAATTAGTAGCAAAAATATTTTTTAAATGTTTTCATTTCCTGTTTTCTTTCAGCTGTAAATTCCATTTCTCCTTCATAAAGATTTGTGACTTGCAGTCCAAATATTTATTATTTCAGGCATGGAAGTATAAGAAAGGAGGAGAAATGTAAAGCCTTTACCTTTATGATCACAGTTGAACTCACATATATCTACCTAATTTCCTTCCCCTCCCTTTAATCTCTGCTGATTTCTCTAGTTGGTTTTGTTTTAGTAATAATTACCATTTATGTTATTTTTTTTTTAAATTATGATAATCCACTCTACTTAAAAACTTTTCCACCTTAATGGAAGCTTTACTTACATTCCAACACTGACCCCCCCACATGACAGCAGAGGTGGAGTTGCAGAACCTTAGCAATACTCATGGAATATACCTGCACAGTGAAGCAGAAACCTAAAGGAACCCCATGACTGGTTCCATAATTCGTCATTTGTTAAATATGAATGCAGCATAATTATTGAGTGGTTGCTCCTTCCTGTCAGTATGTTTCCTTGGCTGATTGTAGCTCCACAACATAGGAAACCGCTGTAGAGGAGTGACTAAGACAAGTGCAGGCCCCAAACTGGCTTGCAAGTACTGACAGGATGAATATCCTGTTGAAATCGATGGTCTTCTTGTGTATGTGTTGGACAGTCACCTGAGACCTGTCAGAATCTGGCCTCATGTTTATTCAAATCACTGAGGAAATATTAACACCTCTACACCACATGAATAAATCCTAATTGTATGCAAAAGAAAATACAAAAACAACCCCATATAGTATTTGCTCAAGAGATTAGACTGAATTCAAATGATTTTTCTTCCTCTCCAGTTAATACTGCGTTATCTCAAGAAATAATTACACATACTTAATAGTACAATATATTAAAGTATGCATTAAGGTATATTAACTGAAAAGCAATTCTGCCTTCTTGATTAAACACCGGTTTTTGATCATCCTCTTCAAGGAACGAACTCCCCCAAACATTAAGCTTCAATTCAAACAAATCACAGAAGCCTAAAGACCTTGACAGATGGAAGCAAAATTCATTTTGCAACTGCCCATGACACAGCTGTATGTGTTTCCAGCTGTGTGCACACACCAAAGAGCAGAAGAAAGAGGAGCAGCTCCAAGCCTGGTTGTAAGGAAGGAGAAAGGAAGACAGGAAAGATGGCACTTTTGTTTTTACCGACACTACAAGCTTTGGTGTTTGGGATGAGTATAACAGGCTAGGCTTTGTGTCCAGTGTGCTCCGGGAGAGGACTTCCTTTATAGTCTTCTGGAAGGCAACTGACTGCTAGTAATTCTTTATTCAACAACTTAAAATCAAAATTTTAAAATGTGGGACTTTGTCAGATAGGAGACTGAGCTAGAAAATGAAAGTGGTTTAATAGAATCTTTAATGGTCACCAAACTAAACCACCACCATCTGAACTGAAAAGCACGAAGACGTTCCTAAAAGCCAATATTATAAAAGTTAGTGTTACTGCCATTCTGTAAACTCCATGCTAGTTTTGAAAGAAGGAATCTAATGATAGACTGCTGTAGAAAATGCTGTTCTTAATGCAAAAAAGTCTTTATTACTTATTTGTGTAACATTCAAATCTTCAGTGTAACATGAAATTGGTTTAGGACTCTTGAGTTTTTTCATTGTATTAAAATAATGAATGTTATATTTCAGTCACACTGTCTGTTAATTTATATATATTAAAAATATATATTTAACTTTTGTAATCACTTTCAAGTAGTGTGATTACTCTATTTTGTGAAACATAACATTTCTTTAAGATGACTTCAAATTGTTCAGAAATTAAAATGATGGTTTACCTTTCTGAAAAAAAAGGACATCTGAGAAGAAAAACAAAACTCCCACTTTCCCAACAACCCTTCTTGTATATTCTGAAATAAAAACAGAAATTCAAATTTCTTTTAGTCACAGACAAGCAATAGTTTAGTGTTAAAAAACATGCTTTAGAGTGCATTGTCCATTGATTTGGTATCTATAGATACATCTGAAATCTAGAGAAAAAACCCAATTTTAGTCTCTCTGAAAATGGCAGATTCTACTTAGCCAGACAGAATGAGGTACTATTCTTCTCTAGATGACCTCTGCTTTCAAAGTAAAAGGGCTTCTGAGAGCATCAAAGCAGTATCACAACATAAAGCAGGACATGTCACAATACAAATCTTCCTTTGTTTCATACTGATATTGATTTTGATTTTTAGATGGTGAAAAAAGAGAAAAGTAAGACTTTATGTTAAAAAACATCAAGCCATTTACATGAAAAAATAATATTCCTGTTGAAACCTGCAAATTATGACACATTTCATTTTATTCTGGTTTTGTCCCTGTTTAGCATTAATTTTCTCATTTCATCATTTGAATGTAGCTGCTACCTCTGACTTCGTCAGAAATTCTTTTGTAATTTGCAAAATAATGTTATTTTGTTAGTACTAATGGTAGTACTAGTGGCAGTCACGTAAAATGTCAGAAAATAAACCATTAGTGGAAGAAACCTTAATATATTGAATATGCAATTAAATCAAAACCGATACAGCTGATGTTCCCACTCTTTGACCATCTCTCCCTTTAAAAAGGGACCACAGATGATGGATCCAACAGAAGAAACTGTTTCACAAGGAAAAAGAATTATAACACAGAAGAACCTACAAATGACAGAAGGAACAAAACCTAGGAAGACAACACAAGGAAAACCAAGTGCTACACAGGATATTAAAGAGAAAAATGATCCACAGGAGAATGGCAACTGTTACTATGAGCTTCCTACAACTACCTCCGCCTTTGGATATTTTTAAAAAATTTATTAACCTGACAGCAGGAAACTTTATACAGATTGCCCCCTGACAGGGTGCCAGTTTGGTGTAAGCACTTGCCGCCTCTTTGTTTAGCATAAGGAAATCAAGAGAGGTGTTAAGTGGTGCCATGTGTACATTTGGACAAATCTAACTTTGCCTCCATCTGCCTCATCTGCACATTCCCACGGAGAACTTGATTAATCATGTGAAGTCCAACACAAACATACAATTCTCCTTCCTTTTCTTTTTTACATTTGCTTCCTTTTCAAATGTGCAAGTGTCTGATCTATTATTAATCTCAAAACACAAACTGGCAAGGATCTCAATCAAAGAATCTAACAGCTCTTTCACAAATTACCTGTTTACTGTCTAGTAGCCAGCAAGTCCCCTTTGAAATAGCCAGCCATTTGTGTTGCTTTTAAACAAGTTTGTTGCTATTTTTATAACTTCAAAGACAGAGAAAAGAAAGATGAATTAAAAATGAACCATTTGTCATTCAGTCATACCAATTACATACCAGGATTTAATTCTTTTTTTCTTCCCTCTCTAACGTTAGTTGTTCTGTGCATAAATACAGAAAATCAGACTTCAAGCCGCATTTAAGAAACACATAGCATACACTTTAAAAAAAAAAACAAACCAAAACTATTAACTTCTACTCAAACCAATTTTTGTTTTTTCTTTGCTTTTTTTTAATAGTCTGTCGTTGTCACAATTCAGGCACAGCTACAAGAGTCTTCTTTATTTCCATACAAGCAGGAGGATTTATTAGTGGGGCTGCAACACCTGTCCTTCATCAGCCCAATATTGCTTTTATCAAAGGTTAAGAGACGAAAACTCTGGTCCCCTCAGAGTCGGAATAGATGTGCTAGCCCTAGTACCACCACTGCCTGAGCTACCTGCAATACCTAAGCACAGCAGGAAAGCTGAGCTGAGGATGGATTTTCCATCTTACCATTGCATTGTGCTTTGTGTTTAAAAAGTCATAACATCTGTTTAGGTTTTAATGGGCATTTACACCCCATTCACAAGTGCAAGCCCCACTGACAGAGTAAGAACTCTGCCAAGAAATCAGACAATGGCATTATTCAGAGTAATTTAAGTGCCTAACTGTTTGCAAATACCTATTTAAAAATGCTCATGTCAAATATATCCTTCAGAAATAACAATCAATCACATAGCCAGATCTCTGAGTTCTTTGAGAACTTAGTCATTATTTAAGCAAGACATCACTACATTTTAGAAAATGGATTTACAAGCCTGTATGATAACTCAGTCCTGTAAACATGCCACCCATTAATATTTCTCATACAGTCTTTGTAATTAAATAGAGTTCCTAATCCACAGATTATTTGCTTTAAGGAAAGTATCACACATTCAAGCACTAGCAGGATCTCAGCACTCTGGCATGGATAACCAATAGTGTCTAAGAACAAAGCATCCACAACGTGGAAATTACTGAATAAAAATTATGTGAAGAGACAAGAATCTTTATATGCAAGTCAAACATATTTCAAATGTTATGTCTGCAGCATCTAAAAGAAGGCTCTGATTTTAATATCGAGACCATTTGGGCCATGAACCTCCCTATCAGAACAGAAATATTCGCTAGAGCTTTAAAATGCATCAAGAGCAACAAATACACATTGTTTTCTTCCACTGAAATTACCAAACCTTAGCAAAGTGTTCCTGATGGGCAGAGATCTTATAGGCCTTTAAAATTTGAGGATATAACCAAACCACTGAGAATCATCCTTAAATACACTGATGAAAGGAAAGCTCATAGTCTGAAGGCCCCCACAGGCTAGATATACTGTTAAGGATGATAATGTGAGCTTCCTCACAGCAACCTGGCAATGACCTCTGCCCTGACCTGCAGACCACTGTCTCAAGAGGTAAAAGACAATTTAGTCCTTTATCCTTTGTAACTGAAATTATTCTAGTGCCATAAATACTAATCAAGGCAATTCCAATTAAAAAAAAAATTATATATATAATTACGTTTCTTTAAAGAGTAATACAAGGGATCTACTAGCAAAACATAATCAACTAGAAACAACTTCTACCTAATTTCTCTGCAGCATATACATGCATGGTTATATAGAAGTATGCACACAGTTCTGAAACATGGGTAACAACATGGGAAAGGAAAATAAAGCCAATGCAGAGGTTTGAAAATAAAATCTTGTTTATTTAAATGTGTGCAGATTCATTTAACTCCCATATCCCCACTCCATATTTCAAGCATACACAGCATTATGAAAAGATCAAAAGCCCACTAATGAACCAAAGAAAACCACAGTCATCAGATCCAGCACAAGAAACTTAAGATTTAATTTCACTGGAAAGAAGCCTTGCCAGCCAAAAAAAAAAAAAAAAAGGGTTAGCAGTCAATTTTTTTTCTGTCCTGCAATAATTAAATAGGAAACACTTGTGCTCCACAATTATAGGCTTGGTATTGCCCTCCTTATGTACTCACAGCTTTATTTGTTTTTTGATTCATAGAAATACAGACTGAATCTCAAAGAATAACTTTTTATTATACATTAAAATTACCTTAATATGCAAGTGCATGCACTCCCAGCTTTTTTTTACCGTCACCTAATTATGTCACAAATTGCCTTCAATTAAGCATTAATTAAGGACTGGATCTAACTCCGGGAAAGCCAGCCTGAGTCCACAGGGGGTTTTGATGCTTGGATCAGGCACTTAGTTCTTGGGATTTTTACTGTACAGAAAATTTTATATATGACATACCCCTGCTGTCTATACCAACTTTTGAATCTCAACAGTTTATTACACAGCTAAACATGAAGCGCTCTTTTCTTCTAAGAATTTTTTCAGAGCAATACTTCATAACTTATACTAGAATTGTTTGAAAATATAGTAAAAAATGACAACTAGGATTAGTTAAGTTAGGATCGAATCCCAATGTGTTTATTCAAGTGAAACTACTACTTAACATTAACAAAAGCTTTCTCTAGTAAGAACGGTGGCATTTAGTCTGGGCTACTATTTTGAAGCATATTGCAGAGTAAGACAAGTTGATGTGAAAATGACACTGCCAGAAAAGTCAAGAGCCATACTCAGTTTCTATGTTACTTAATTACATTCTATGATTAAAATAGGAGATATTACTTCACAAATATTTTTAAAAGTAAATAACTCACCACAAGATCTCTTACAAAGCAACTGCACCTCGTACTGTACAGCAAAACTGGGACTGCTGTAACTGAAACACGGTAACTGTGCTAGCTCACATTTTAAAACTGTATTTTTGCAGTAGTGAGTTTCAGGACAGATTCCTTTACCAACATTTTGCACCTCATTTTTGACCACTTTTTCTATGCTTTTCTGGCTTCATATGATGTCAGTATCAAACGTCTTTTGCATGCAGGTATGCAAATTCAAAAAAGTCCACTGGTATAAAAGCACGAGTAGAGGATTACAGACTCCTGGACTATGGGACAGCATTTTCTATCAAAAAGAAACAAATTTTTTAAAAATTAAAAAAAAAAACAAAACACCACCACCAGGAAAAAACAAGCCAGCAAACAACAAGGCACAACCCCTCTAATCACAGCTGCTCCTGTCATCACTCACAGGGAAGAGCTGCACCACAGTGACAAAGTGCATCTTCCCAGACACCTGTACACCAGTTTCAGACGGAAGCTATTTCAGATTGTCAGGAACTTATCCCTACTTAATGCTGGTATTTCTGAGACTCAGAATGCTGCAGCATTCATCTGTTTTGTCACTGATAGCAAAGCACCCAGAAGAGAAACAAAAGTTTAGTGCGTCTCTTAAGAAATAAGCACCATTAATTGTGCTCCTGCCCTTTCCTCACTAGCAGTAGGGACCATTACTGAAGAGGTACTATTTTGACAGGTAACAAAAAACAAATATACGCTCTTTCTATGGCATGCAGTGAAATACTAAAACAAGGAAATTTGAGAATAAGGAGGTGGGTTTTAGGAAAAGGTACAGGTGAGCAAGGCAGGCCTTTGCAGAAATAAACTCATCCATCAAAAGAAGCTAAGCAGAATGTGTCCGGCAAAAGAAAAGAAAACTCTTCACATCTCATCATTCAACTCTGTTCATCTATATGAAAATAAGACTCATGAAATATTGCTAACATCAACAAGATACACAAACGCTGGTCATTCATTCCAACTAAATCAGTACATGATTTTCACAAATCCTTAAAAAAAATGAAAAGCAGCAGAGTAGAAAAACTTTGTTCTCTAGGGACCTGTCTCCTCTTGACTTTCTAAAATGCTCCTCCCTCACCTGCTTAACAGATTTGGGGAAAATTTTCACACAGCATGTATTAAATGCTATATTTTAAAAAGATATTTATTATCTCTTATTACATGAAAGAAGGTTGAAGGAGAAAGTTGTCATTCTCTATGCCAACACCTGTCAATAAGTTCACAACAATTTAACTTTAGACACTGCAAAGAAAAGTACAAAGTATGCATTCCTAATGTGCTATTCATAACATTAAACAAAGAGAAAAAACATAGGGTTATGATGTTCCATATTTATGTATTAGAGCTTTAAACACAACTACACAATAAATTTTAGTGTTTACTGCAAGTCTATCTTAAGGGATGCATCTGTGACATAACATCTAATCGTCTTTATTTTACATTTGCTCAGTTTGATCCTCAAACATATCAAAATTGCCCCACTATCATTTATTTTTTTGTTATCAAAATTACTAAAATTAGTTGACAAAGGCTGTTGCTAATAGATCTGTAGCATCTGTCATAATTGTAACAAAACCTCAGTAAATGGTACATAAGTTCATACTGAGGCAGTTGGACTATTTCACCTACTTTTGTTTACTTGAGAATATCTTTTTAGCAGTGTAAGGATCAGGCTAGCAAACATCTTACAATGACCAATAGAAAAAGCACAATATATGAATTTTATCTTTTTCACTAGTGCTTTTAGTGAGATAAATTATATTTTCAGCCCAGAAGGAGACAAGATATGGTTACATGTCATTTCTATATCACACACGACAACTCTAATGAAAGTGTCTGTGTATATTTCACTACCACTGTAGAACATCCAAATGACAATGGCTCAAAAAAGATCCTGCCTTTTATTAAAAGACTTGCCTGATCTAAAAACAAACAAACAGGCATTTCACTATCTTCAAATTAAAAGCTCATTTTTTGCTTTGTGTATGCCTTGCTGTATTTAATAGATGCACCCTCAACATTTGAGCAAATAAAACATATAAACACAGCTGAAGATAATTAATAGTCCTTTGAATTTTAGACATTATAATTCTTTCCTGGATGAAATGGGCTAAAATAATTATTATATGCTTTTTGAACATTCAAACTGCTAATGGAAATTATGCTTTCCATGGAAACAAAGATTACTAAGAGGGTGCTTAAAAATGGATGTGATATTCAGTAAGGGTCATTACTGCAATCCAGAAATTAAATTTTAGGGGGGTTTAATTATTATTTTTCCCGTATCTGTAGTGAAGTTATTTAGTAAAGCATTCTGTGCTGTATCTTTCAGTAATGTGTAAAGAATATTATAACATAATATTGCATGTGTTCTTTTGTTTTAAAAAAAATCTTGCATCTCTTATTGTCGGTGGAATACTGAAATCTGAACACTAATATAGATTTCCTTACAGATTATAAAATCAAAAGTTGAATCTTAGAAAATGGGCTCTCACCCTCTCTCCCTTAAAGCTGCATTCCCTTTAAACAAGATCTTTATCCCTTTGACTCTCACCTATAGAATAATGAAAAAAAAGTAAGTGGTCCATTTTTATTAAGGTTTGTCTCAGGTCACAAATAGAAATAATTAAAAGGGACTTCTTCAGGAGTGCAGTCCCTCTAAACCCAAAATGTCACAATGTACCATACAGTGCTGCTACAGCTCAGACACCTATCAACATCTATCACTCAAGCACGCGCCTCAACAGCTCTGCTCCCTTTTCTGATTAGAGATCAGAGTTGCTTGAGTTGGCTTACAGGGTGTCATCTGTTTGAATGACAGATGTCTGTGTTGGAGTGCCACTCTCGCTGCTTTTGTTTTGATTGTGAAACGTTACACTTATCTGGCACAATTTAGACTATTCCAAAATGAATGAAAATTCAAAAGGTAATATATCTTTCCACAGGCTTCAGGAGAAATATTCCATTTCTAATTTAAATTCCAAAAACATTAGCTCCACGTGCAATACCCTTGCTAGGCTTTATTTACTCAGTATGAAGTGTTTTCTATAAGAATCTTTCAGTTCTCTTCAGCCAGATTTATTTTTACAATTAAAAAAATTATAACTTTTCAGTTTAATCAAGCCTCAGAACAAGCTGGTAGCAGGTGCGACACACCAGCACCTACTACAATAATTGTTAAAGTACTCCAAGAAAATGATAAACACACACACACATTATTTTACATTAGAGTCCATGGTTCTGAAAAAACCATAAAACATCTGCAACTTGAACTAAATACGTTCATTGTTAACAAAAGTTTTCAGCACTGATCCTGTCATTCTGGTAACCAGTTCCAATGGGAGCAGAGGACTGTATGCCTGCATGCTCCAAGCTACTCTTTCCTACTTACAAGAAAATTGAGCAAACACAAAAAAAAAAAAAAAAAAAAAAAAA